>PVIW01003372.1:33440-170624 GCA_004026585.1 Noctilio leporinus
TTTTTTTTTTTTTTTTTTTTTTTTTTTTTTTTTTTTTTTTTTTTTTTTTTTTTTTTTTTTTTTTTTTTTTTTTTTTTTTTTTTTTTTTTTTTTTTTTTTTTTTTTTTTTTTTTTTTTTTTTTTTTTGCTAGTTCAGTAGCTCTCACCTGTAAATTGACTGAGCCTGGTATTTGGGTGGAAGGGGGTAGAGGGAAATTTAACTAGAAGTTGTGAGTATTCAGATTATCTCCAAATACCAAGTTTCATGTTTTCTAGGAATGTATCTGTATTAGGTTAAGTTTTTACTTTTACTTTTTTCTTCATATTTATGATTGCAATTTTGTTACTAAGATGATTTCAGAATACAGTTTTAATGTTGTGTGTTTATCTCCACTTTCTTAATATCTCTTTAATCATAACATTCTTATATAACACCTTTCTCCCCCTTACTATAGACATTTAATACGTATTCATTGTTTTTAAAAATTATTTTGAAAAAGCAAAAGTTAGAAGTAAACCAAATATTTATAGTTTCACCTTCTGAAACTTATTATATAAGTATTTTGATGCATTTTCCCCAGAATTTAAAGCATACCAATTAGACTTAAATAAAAATAACATTATTTCTTTAATTTGTTGTTATGAGCATTTTATGACATCAATTGGTGTTTAAATCATGGTTTTTAATGTAAAAGATTTGGAGAATCACTCAATAAGTTTATTTGCATTGTTTTAAGTAATGATGTAGCAAACATTCTTACAGATAAATCACCATGTGACTCTTATTAGTAGACATTTGTAATCAGTTTCATTTTCAATTAGTCCTTCAATAGTGTCTTGTCCACTTAAGGCTGCTTTTCACAATTACTGTTCAGGAACCAGGTAGGCTTGAGAAGAGTGGGTATGACAGAGAGAAAGGCAAAAGGTAATGAGCATAGCTGTTGAAACTTTTTAGGGATTAAAAAGAGTAGAAAGGCAAAACTAGAGAAGAGGAGCAATCTTGATATATAAGCTGTCCACTTACCTGTATATATAATTTTTGACTATTTTTTAAAAAATAAAGTAAAATATTTACTGATTTTTAGAGAGAGAGGAAGGCAGGGAGTGAGAGAAGCATCAACTTGTTGTTCCACTCAATAGGCATTTATTGGTTGACTCTTGTACATGGCCTGACCAGAGATTGAAAATGCAGCCTCAGTGTATTGGGATAATGCTCTAACCAACTGAGCCCTACCTGGGCAGGGCTAAATTTGACTTTTTAAATTTGAGGTTGGCTGGGAGATACAGTTCCCAAAGAGGATCTGGTGCAAAAACAGGAAGCCCACCTCTCCTCAGAAATTTTTCTTAACTTAAGTAAAAATTAAAAAAACAAAAAACAAAAAAACCCCCCAAAAAGTCAAACCAAACCAAACCAAAAAACCTTCCAAAAACAAAACTGAACCCTTGGCAAAGCTTTAAATTGCACACAGTGAATGGACTGCTCAGTCCTTGAGCGCACAGGGCACCTGAACTGATTTTTTATAGGATTCTTTTAATGCCCAGGAGCGTGTTTTTAGTTTCTTTTTTGATCAGCTCTAACCATTTAAAATATTTTGTTCTTTCTTGGAGACCTCAGGTCAAAAAGAGTATTTATTATCTTACAGTTGCCTTACAGATATGTTAAACTCTTCCAATAGCCTAAAGTACATTATTGATGTTAGTGATCTGACTTTTCCTATATCTGGAAATATTTTGATGTTTTATGACCTCAGGAAGTATTTAACGGTTACTCAATTCCCAGCTATATAAAAAGTTTAAAATAATAAGGAAGTGGAGGAATGATGGAATCACCTAAAAGATGAAATAATAGTATACTCAGTTACTTTAAATGAACTAAACAGCTGCTTTTGTTATTTTTCTGTTTTTGCATTATATTTTCCCAACTATGAAATGATCTTTCAAGAAGCTATAAAGGAAGTCTGGAACCCTGGCTGGTGGTGCAGTGGATAAAGTGCCGGCCCGCGAACCCAAAGGTTGCTGGTTCGATTCCCCAGCCAAGGCACATAATCAGGTTGCAAGCCAGGTCTCCAGTCAGGTTCATGGCTGGAGGCAGGTGAAAGGCAACCATACATTGATGTCTTTCTCCCTTTTTGCCTCTCTCCCTTCCCCTCTCTCTAAAAGTAATAAATAAAATGTAAAAAAAAAGGGGGGGGGGAGACACCATCTTTTAAGTCTTTAAAAAAAAAAATTATTTATTAGAGGGAGGGGAAGGGAGAGAATCAGAGAAGGAGAGACATCAATGTATGGTTGCCTTTCATTTGCCTCCAGCTACAGAGCTGGCTAGATACCTGGCTTGCAACCTGGTTATGTGCCCTGGCTAGGAATCAAACTTTTTTTTTTTTTATTGACGTTTCATTGGGTATATATGGAATTCAGAAGTTTTCATTTTCAGCTCATAGTAGTAAAAGAAGGAAAGTGCCAGAATGAGACATTTCGCAGTGAGGAAATAAGTCAGAAGATGAATGAAAATAGTCAGCAACACTAACCAGGCTCTTTAATGATGGTGAAATTGATAGTATAAGTGAAATCTGAGACTGAGTTGTAGCTCACTATACCCTACATAAATTCTCACAAACAATTCATGAGCAAACAGTGTATTTCCAAAGCCAAAAAGAAAATACAGCATTCTCATTGCACAGGGTAACTTTTCCCAGTATTTTATGGTGAGAGTTTGGACTGTCATATTTTGCTAAATGGTATTGACAGTGTTGATTGTTTTTGATGTTTATGCAACAAAATTTACTTAATACCATTTGTAATTGGGTTAATGCCGAAAGCAGTATGTACTAAGGTCGTTGGAAGGAAATAAATGATGTAGAAGTGAAAATGTATTGGTTGAATTGACCCTTTTCATTGGTATTTATAATTTTTTTTTTAATCCTGAGGACATGCTTATCGATTTTAGAGAGAGTTGAGGGTGGGGGTGGGGACAGAGACAGTGAGAGAGAAACAGGAACATTGATCAGTTGTCTCTCATTTGCACCCCAATTGGAGACAGAACTCACAACCTAGGTATGTGCTCTGACAGGGAATTGAGCCCGCAGCCCTTTGGTTTATGGAATGGCATTCCAATCAACTGAGCTACACTGGCCAGGGCAGTATTTAGAAATCTTAATAAATATGTTACTGCATTTATAGAACCAAGAACTTGCCTGTTCTTTAAGAAAATCATGAGCTATCAAAATTTTCAAAAGGGCAGCGCATTTTGATGATAGATGAGCAAAAAGAACTAGCTTACTAGTCAGTTAGAACCTATTAGAGGTAAGTACAGTTGATTCTCTTATTTTGCAGATTACATATTTGGAAATTGGCCCCCTTGCTAATAAAATCAGCAACTAATGGCACTTCCACAATCATTCTCAGGTGCATGCAAAAAGTGATGAATAATAAAATCTCCTGGCTTGCTTATTCTCAGCTAAGGTCAAACAAGGCCATTTTGTTTTTAGCGCTCCGCTTTCCTGTTTCAGCCCTCATACTGCAAACACTTGCCTCTTTCACACTCTCCAGTGATACATTTTCTGCATTTTAATGTGAAGTGGGATATAAATTTTTGTCACAAGACAAAGTTCTTCCTGTGCATTGACTGACTGAATGCTCTCACTTTTTACTATATTACGACCATGTCCCCCATCCCCACCCCACCCATCTCCAGTGTTGTGCTGAGTACTGTCTGGGTTCCAGAGAGCAGGGAAACCTTGATGTAAATCAGATGCATTCAAACACAAGTTACAGCATGGTTGCCCTGAGTGCCTATAAACTTAAAACAAGGTGTTGATCTGTTTGTTCACCTGTAGCTGGTGAAAAATAGAAGAAACCTGACCTTCTGTTCATTTATTCAGAGTTTATGGCAACATTATAGAACATATATGCTACGAATAAGAATTGACTATTTACAAGATGACTATGTTCCAGAACTTTAAAAGAATGTTGTCCATTTTCAGTATGCAGTAGGTTCCTATATATCATTGTTTTCATATCAGTCAGCCTTTGGTAAAATTAGTTTTGTTGAACATGGTTTCACTTCAAGTTACAGAACTTTCATGCAACATCAAGTGAAGACAAACTGTGCATCATTTCAGAGCCAGGAAAATAAGGAATAAAAATTGGGTTTGCTATGTTTAAGTTCTTATTAAAATTATGTAATGAAGTTCTTTTTAACTTTCCTTGCACTCTTAGGTATGTTTTCCACAGAAGGACTTAAAAATATTACAAAATTTTGTAAGGTTTATTTGACACAGAAAACAACTTTTCCTTGAGGTGGTGGGTTAATAAAAGCTAAAGACACAAGGAAATGATTCATGGGAAGCAGTTTACTTGGTGCTTAGATGTCATGAGTTAGTGGTAGTGTTCTTCTGGTCCCACTGAATCTGGAATAATTGTTGTAAATATTTTGGTGCTTTCCTTTTTTGAGTTATTGACAAATTGGTGAAAGTACTTTCTGACGAAGGTTTCAGAGTTATATATTTGTAGGTGAGGCCAGTTTGTTTGCTGTAGAAACCAGAAAAACAACTTAGAGATTAGGTCTATAGACCTTTAGTATTCCTAGATTCATTACCTATTAAACGGAATGTTGGAAATGGTGGGTTGTACCAAAACCTTTTAAAGAGTTAATATGTATATATATATTTCAAAGATTGCTTCTTTATTCGTAACTAATTATGAAAGATGCCAATGTTAAACACCAACCTGAAAATCTATGTTTATTTCTTATGGCTATTTGTATATTCTCTGTAATTTTTTGTTTCTCATTCTTTCCCATTGAACTGAGTTTGAAAGCACAAATGGTATATTATTTATGTTTTTATGCTAAGCATAGTGCTCGACACTTAAGTATTGTGGGTTTCATTGAATGGTGAGCTAGTGAATTTGTGATGAAGAAATCAGTACACAGATTAAATTATGTGTCCAGGTTACTAATTAAGTAGGAAGGCCTCAAACTCCTCTGTAGGCCCTATTGTTGCTTTAAAAAAATAAAATGTTAAGGCACATCTGTGACGTTCTCTCCACATTCTTGAATATGCTGCTTAGGCTAGTTATCATTCTCCCGTTTAAAAAAATAATTTAAAAATGTGTAATAAAGTACAGTTTTTATCTTTTAATTCTAACAGGTCTCTTCTTGATTACAGGAAAATGTTAATATTATTTTTATTTGAAATATACATGTTCCATAAAACATTGAGCTAGCTGGTCTTATTAAGAAATAAACATTAATTTCTGTTTGCCTAAGCATTATTTAGATTGCTAGAAAGATTTTAGAAAGTTTAATAGAAAGCCTACACATTTTTATTGCAGTGCTTGACATAATTTTACAATGAACTCGGCTAGATTATTGAGTATTTGAGAACCTTTATTAAAGGAAAAACAAAACTAGATGTATAGCTGTGTGACTCCTGTTATAATACCCACCTTATTTCTCTGGCTGTTTTGTGAAACTTCTTTCCTCCTAGCTTGATAAAGATGACATGGTCTACATGGAAGCATATGACAAGTTGCTGGAGTCCTGGCTGACTTTGGTCCAGGATGACAAACATTTCCATAAAGGCTTTTTTACCCAGCATGCAGTTCAAGTCTTCAATTCTTACATTCAGTGCCACCTGGCCGCTCCAGATGGCACAAGGAATTTGGTAAGTTTTAAGCCAGATTGTGATTAAAAATTTGTTTCATCATAGGCTCTGTTTTGTCTGTTTTATCCTCTTGCACATTATATAATGCTAGAAATTTGGGCTGAGCTTCTTAGGATTTGCTGACAGCATTAGGTAGAGAGCAGAACTCATTCCCTGTCTAAATGCATCTTGTTTTGTGGGTTGTGGTCAGTAGCTACTTCCTTTGTCTTCAGTTACCCACTGTGGCTTCCTAGTTGTTAAGGGTATGAATGACTTCTTGTATCCAAGGACCATGGATCTTAAAGATTTCAGATCTTTTTAGTGACAGAAGTTAAATTCTCTGGTGTGGGAGGTGGGTTGTAGGCGGGCAGTAAACAGTATTTATGTAAGTGTGGTGTGGGTTTTTTTTTTTTTTTTTTTTTTTTTTTTTTTTTTTTTTTTTTTTTTTTTTTTTTTTCGATGTATGGTTGCCTTTTACCTGCCTCCAGCTACAGACCTGGCTGGAGACCTGGCTTGCAACCTGGTTATGTGCCCTGGCTGGGAATCAAACCAGAGATGCTGTGGGTTTTTATCCTTCACTTCTTTCTCTTCTGTATTTCCCGCTTTGGGTGACTGTGGGGTTGTCAGCACAGTTAGATAGGGGTCCCTGGGTAGCTGCATGGAATGTAGGCTCTGCCCAATTCCCCTTCCCATGTGAAATGTGGAAGCTTTCTCACAGTGCAGCAAAAACACATGGCATTGGGATGAAAGCATGCAGCTCATTACTCATTATTTCTCTCATTGACAACAGACTGCTAATGGTGTGGCCTCTCGTGAGGAAGAAGAAATAAGTGAGCTTCAAGAGGATGATCGAGACCAGTTTTCAGATCAACTAGCCAGTGTAGGAATGCTAGGAAGAGTTGCTGCAGAGCATTGTATACCTCTTCTGACAAGGTACACACAGTCCAGAGAACCCACAGGGCAAATGCTCTGTACTCACACTTCCCTGGAGAGTACTTTACACACTCCCCACCCTGTATGCACCCAGCACACCGGAGCAAGTGGACAAAAACATACTCACAGTTGCATTCCTTGGCTTGTACATTGGAGCCCAGGCACTCCAGCACAGATGGCAGAGAGATTTTGGAAACATGGTATGAGACATGGTTTGATCCATATAGTAAAAACTTGAAATAACCAGTTTTCAAATGCCAGTTGATTGTTTGTAAAGCACTGTTTTAATTCTCTCATAAATGATAAATCACAGTTCTTATATCGCTATAGGAACAGTTGTGTATGATGATAAATACTTTTGTATATGTGTTTCTGTGCTAAGATCTTAATTTATGTTGTCTCATACATGGAAATTATGTTATTCTAGGTCTTTGCTTATTAAATGTTATGAAGCTATTGTTTTTTCTTCTTTCAGTTTATTAGAAGAAAGAGTAACAAGGCTCCACAGTCAGTTGCAGCGACATCAGCAGCAGTTACTTGCTTCACCTGGTTCAAGCACCCTTGATAACAAAATGCTTGATGACCTATATGAAGATATTCACTGGCTTATTTTAGTTACAGGTTGGTTGGTTGTTTCCTTTTAAAATGTAACTTCCAGCTGAACAGTTTAAGCTTTGAAAAGAAACTTCCTGTATTAAAAATAGTCCATACAGAGTATTGGATGAAATTTGGCAACAGCTGCTATCTGTTACAGCTATAGATGCATTTTTTAAAAATATGGCCTAACATGTATTCAGTGCCCTATATACTGAATGTTTTATATGGAGCTTATTGTAGCCCATTGAATTGGTACTATTATTAGGTATTATTATTTTTGTCATTATTATCTCTTTCTTATTTCTTATTTCTTCATTTGAAGAAGCTGAGACTTGGGGAGTTGTAAGGAATAGCCCATGGCTACACTGCTACTAATTTTTGGAGCCAGAATGCGAATCTAGGCAGTCTCACATTTAGATTCTTCTTCTGTAACCATACTGTTAGTGTTTCTGTATTTTAAATAGGAAAAAAATCTTAATTTTTGAAAAGGCATCCCCAAATACTGACTTTTGATATACATAATAGTAAAATTCCTATTAACTTTACTGAATATATTACTGAAAATTATTAAAAGGTAGTAGATTAAAAAGCCTACATGTCAGTATGAATGATAAAATTGTTGAATAAACATGTCCTTTGTTCTTTTTGTTTTTTTGAGAGTTCCTTATCTAAGAAATAAAGTTTCTTCTCATCAGTCTTGAAGTTAACATTAAAATTATAATTTACTTTTACATCAATTTATATGATATATAGAAATAAAATAAAACAAAACATTTATAGTACAATTTGATAAATGTAGATTTGTTAAGTGTTCATTTTTAATTTTTTTTAAACTGAAGGCTACCTCTTAGCTGATGATACTCAGGGAGAGACTCCGCTAATACCTCCAGAAATAATGGAATATTCCATTAAGCATTCATCTGAAGTTGACATTAATACAACACTTCAAATTTTGGGATCTCCAGGAGAAAAGGCTTCTTCCATCCCAGGGTACAACAGAACAGATTCTGTGATTAGGTAATATGAACTCTATAGCTGTGCTCTTGTAATTTATACTGTTTTATTAAGTTCTGAGTTGATGGGTAGATGACTTGAGTGATAGTCACATTGTAAATCTGATACATGAAAGAAGATAAAACTTGGAGAAGCCTTGAAATAAACAAGGATGGCAAGTACGCAGTGTATTTAAGCAGCACCACCGGGGGGAGATTGACAGCCACAACCAGCACTGAGAAGAGCAAGCGTACAGTTACTCTGAATGCAGGGAGACTTCGAGGGGACATTTGCTCTAATGCTCTGTGACCATATCTCTTGTCCATCAGAAAGTAGTACCGATGTGGGTACAGGCATCGTAAATGCAAGAAGCAGAATATGACATCAGAGACCTGATGAACATTAACAAGTACTTACTGTTCATACAAGATAAAACTTCATTTTAGTGTCTTCTTAAGGAAAACTGATTATCTTATAATATAGAATTATTTATCCCAAATATGTGAAATTTGAAAGCCCTGTCAATGAAGTTACAAGACTATGTGCCTCAATTGAAAGAATTCACTTTAATCTTCCTAATAGTAACAGCAACTTTTTCAGTACTTCTTAATGGTGACATTGAGGAGGGATGAACCTGAACTAAATGTCCCCCTAAATATTTTAGTATATTTATATATTTTAAAAGATTTTATTTATTATTGTTATTTTTAGAGAGAAGGGATGGGAGAGAGGCGGAGAGGGAGAGAAACATCAATGTATAATTGCCTTTCACCTGCCTCCAGCTACGGACCTGGCTGGAGACCTGGCTTGCAACTTGGTTATGTGTCCTGGCTGGGAATCGAACCAGCAACTTTTGGGTTTGCAGGCCGGCGCCTATCCTCTGTGCCATCAGCCAGGGGCAGTATATTTAAATTTAGGTGGCAAGTAGAGATATCAATGATGAAATAACAAAATAACAGTGGTTTTTGTCAATGACAAAATCAGTAACTTAAACAAGATGCTGTGCCCCTTATTCTTTTTTCTTAATGCCAAAATACCTGGATAGCATGTGAGCCTGTGTAGTAGAAAACATGATTTTTAAATATTGAACTTGTAAGCTGTTATCAAGGAAATACTTGGGAACTTATTCCTTTATTGTTGCATTCTCGTGTTTGAAATAAAATATCACTGCTCTGTTGGGTGACTTTTTCTTTTAGGGTGACTATAGGCCTATGATTAAGTGTCTGGCAATAATTGCTTTTACTTTGTTTTGATTCACAATATGTTAATTCAAGGGCAGTTCATTTCAGGATGCTATCATGGATATTTTTGTCATATTTCTTGGCAGTATCATCAGGAATGCTTTCCTTGTATTTTCAGTGCTTTTTCAATTTTTGCCAGTCCCAGTTACCACTGTGGGAGCAAAACATTTTGATATCTGAGAGCACAGACTATGGAGGAATGAAACAACCAGCAAAAAAATCACCAGTTTTTTGTTTCGTTTTGTTTTAGTCCGAAGAGTTAATATGAAATTAAATGGTATATAGGAGAAATATTCTTGATTTGATTAAAAAATGAATTTACAAAATTAAAAAATAAAAATGAATTTACATTTCTTGAAGAGCATCATTTGACGAAAGTTACTGAGTACCTCTTATATATCTGACACTGTTGTAGGCATTTGGGTTACATTAGTGAGCAAAACAGACAGATCACTCCCTTTTTGAAGCTCTGTATATGGGAGCAGCAATAAAAAAGTTAATTATGTTTATGTCAGGAGACTGTAAGTGCTGTGGTAAGAAGCTGAACAGGATGGGGGATCAGGAGTGCATACGCGGGTACTACTTATAATTTTATTATTTTTTTAAATCCTCACCTGAGGATATGTTTATTGATTTTAGAAAGGGGGCTGGAGAGACAGAAAGAAGCATTGATTGGTTACCTCCTGTATGTGCCTTGAGTAGGGGTTGAACCTACAACCTAGGTATTTGTCCTGACTAGGAATCAAACCTCCAACCTTTTGGTGTACTGAAAAGACAGTTGTCCAACTAACTGAGCCACCTGACCAGGGCAATTGCTTGTAACTTTAAATAGTGTAGCCACCATCAGCTTCCTTTAGAAGGTGTCTGCTGAGCAAAGGCTTGAGGTTGGTGAGGGGCTGGGAAGGCTGGGGCAGAAAATTGCCTCAGTGAACAGTGGATGCGGTAGCCCCACTGCAGGCTCCCATCCATGACCAGCAGGAGCCACCACAGTGGGTGGAGCATTGTGAGGTGGAATTGTGTGGCAGATGGAGTTAGAGGGGAAATAGAAGGGAATCAGTGAAGTCTTTGGGCCTTTATAGTGTCTGCTTTGAACGGCGTGGGTGCTTCTGTAGGGTTTTGAGCAGAAGAGGTGACCGCACTGCATTAAGGGTGAACTTCTAGGGCCAGAGGTGGGAGCAAGGAGACCAGTGAAGAGACTAGTTGTTCTCATCTAGAGAAAGATGCTGGTCCAGTCCAGAGTGATAGGAGAGGTTGTGAAAAGTTGAAGAAAGCTCTCTTTGACTCACTATACTGACTTCTGGTTTATGAAATGCAAAGGTAATCCAAGATTTCCCATAATACCGAGACTGTATTCTGTGGAGCACTGATTGCTGTCTGAACTGTAAAACTTGTTCCGATAGCATGCTGAAGAACTGAAGTAGGACCCGGGTTTCAATCTTGGGATAGCAACAGCTTAACAGTATTGTGATATTGTTGTCAGTTTTTCCAACTCCCCTACATGCCAGGGTCTGAGGGTGCAGTAGAAATGTGATGTTGACATAGGATCAAGGGAGGGCTGCCGGAAGAGGTGGGAAGAGGTGGCGTTTACTGACACTGAGGGAACGGGTGGGAGTTTGCAGCATGCGCAGGAAAAGGGAGACTCTCCCCGGCAACAACAGCCAAACAGGGGCCTGGAAGGGAGCAGAGGCAGGCATGCATATGAGGGGAGAGGTTTCTGCTGAGGGGAAAGCGGGCTGTGGAGAGGGCTTAATGAAGTTGGAGTAAAAGTGTTGAAAAAGGTTTGAAAACCAGGAAGTGCACTAATCACATTGTTTTATTAGAGGGTTGCAGGATGGCAGGGGGTTGTGAAGGACGGCTTGCAAGTTATTAAGCTTTTCTGTTAGTGGAGTAAAAATGATGGGAAGGGCAGATGGATGACAGGTGTTTCAGGGGCAGCTCTCAGGGACTGCGGGGTTAATCGAGGGTGGTGTGGAAAAAGTCAGGGATGAGGACAGGCTGCTGGGAGCCCGGGTTCATTTGTCTCTGGTACTCTGCTTGACCTTGCTCCCATTTTACAAAAAAGGGCTAAATCTTCCTCATTCCAAGTCTTAGTGTAATGGTTGGCAGGTGTGTAGAAACCGGCAGAGGGCCAAATAGTGCGGTATTGGAATTGAGTGACTGAATAACGGGTAACCAGTAATTCTGCAAGTCAGAAGGTTTTTAATCCTTGGCCTTACATACTGAAGAGTGACCTAATTAGGTTGTCAGTTATCATATTATTAAAAATAGTTTTTGGTGAAAGAGCTGTGTGGTTTTTAGCATATAACTTGCAGAAAATTCAAATAATTAAGTATTCTATTTTAAAAATGCCTTCCATTTACTTATGAATGAATTTTCTCAGTTTTCTTAATCTATTAAAATAAAAAAATAGGGGCCAAATTATACTCTGTCTAATTCTAGCAATAAGTAATGTTTTTTTACAGATACATAAACTAATTTGGAAAAATAAAACCCTGCTAAATCTCATTCAGAGATGCATAAAATTTTATATTTATGTTTAATCCTTTATTAAATGTATTTATATTTTGTGCAATCGTATAATAATAAGTATTGTAATAACTCAATCCTGAAAACATTTTAAAAATACTGTGTTCATTGGAAACTTTAAAAAAATTCTATTTTAGCACCTAGACATTTGTTTTAGAGAAGTATATCATCTGATCACTACAATGAGTATAATCTCGTGGTTTGACTGATTGGAGCATCCTCCTGTACACCAAGAGGTTGTTGGTTCAATCCCTATTCAGGGCACATACTTAGTTTGCCCTACAATTCCCCGTTTGGAGTACATACGAGAGGCAACAGAATGATGTTTTTGTTTCATATTGATGTCTCTTCTGTTCCTCTTTTAAAAATCAATATCCTTATCCTTGGATGAGGATTAAAAAATAATAAATAGAAATTAAAAATAAAATGAGTGTAAAATTTATTATATTAGGATAATAGTCTGTGGGGAAATGAAACCAAAACAAAAATTTAAGGAGAAAAAGAAACAATGCCAAGTTTATAACTGTTAAAAACTTGTTTATTCTTCAAATGGATGATGGTGAGTATCACAATATTGATAATTGGATTGCTGTGCATAAATTTAAATGGCTATTGTAACTTTCAGATTCTGTTAGGCTGCAAATTACATCATTTAAAACCGTTCTTATAATTTTTTTTTCTAGATATCTTAATGAGACTTCTTTGTTTTAGGGAAGAATGTCTTTTAAAAGCATCAGATTCTGTCTTACTAAAATTATTTATTCTTAGGAGAATTTGATACACCCATTTAAATGTGTTGTGAGGTCACCAGGTCATTATTGTTCACATGCACCCCAAAATAATTTTGTGAAAGTTTGAGTACTGGTGGTATAGGGAATACATACAGTGAAAAAGGAACTTTAGGAGCCGCTTGTTTAAAGAAGGAGATCAGAGTAGCATAGGATGCCAAAGCCTGGGGAAGAGTAAGAGCTGAGGGGAAATACGGGAAATGTGCGTGGGAAGGCATTTCAAAAGGGAAGTGTCAGCGGTGTCTGGTACTTTTGGGATATCCAGCTGCATAAAGAACTGAAATATCCGTAAGATTTCATCACAGGCAGACAGTTGCAGTCATCTTGAAAGCAATAGGGATAGTAGAAGCCAGACTTCCTGTGACTTGGTCCTGATACACACAAAACGGTGTGGTGATGGGTTCTTTCCATCAAATCCTTGCTGCTTTGCCTTTTAGCAAAGTCAAGTATATGAGGTCTGTCCAGAGGGTATCTAGCCACATAATATGAAAAATAGAGACATTTATTGAAGAAAATACAAGATGCAACAAACCTTGTACATGGGACAATGATGCCTCAAGTCCCCTTCAAAGTAGGCACCTTGAGGCCTCACACAGTTCTCCCAGTCACCATTAGCTACCCTAGCGTATTTTTCTTGAATGTCACCCAAGGTCTGAAATTTCTTCCCTTTTAAAGGTGATTTTAGTTTTGGGAAAAGCCAGAGAAGTTGCAGGGTGCAAATTTGGGCTGTAGGTGGGGCTGAGTCACCTGGATGATTTGATATTTTGTAAGAAAAACTCTGCACGAGACTTGATACGTGAGTGAGTGCATTGTTATGATGTAGTTGCCAATCACCAATTGCACATAGCTGTGGTCTTTTGAATCATTTGAATAATTTCCGTGGAGGAATGTTCAAGCTTGACACAAAATTGGATGCAGATATATTGCTTTACTCAGTTAGTCATTTTGAATATGCTGGCCACACAGTACACATGCTCACTCAATGGTGTCTACCAACCACCCCTGCTGACTTGGTACAGTGAACTCATCATTGTTCACACATGTGCATTCCAGTCCACTCTCCTTAGCTACCAGGTTACACCAATGTTACACAAACTGTTCTTATTATATTAACAATGGCTGGACTTTTTCTGGACAGCTCTCATATCATTTCTGGTTATGTGCTCCTGTAATCCATCTGAAACAAAGGCTTTTATTTTTCTGCATGTTGTGCCTTGTTAACATGCAGTCGTTATGTAGTATAGGAAAGGACATTGTATACATTATATAGACAATTTTTTTAGCAAGAGTTTTATTTGAAAATACCATTAAGAATTAAGTTTGTTAAGAAATAAATAGGACTGTCAGATTTAGAGATACTACTCAGTATTCAAAGCATTCTGGAGAAGTCTGTTACCAGACCATGAACCACAGAATGACCAATTTATAAAGACAAATAATGCTAACCACAGCAGTGTTAAGTAATGATGGTGTGCTGAAAAATTTAGCATTTCCCCTGAAGTTTTAATTTTATGTATTTTTCCATTTTGAATCTGAAAAATCTCTTTGGACAGTAATGCAGGAACAACTTCAGTAGAATGTCTCTGGCCATGACTCCCTGCTTCCCCAAAGGTCAACAACAAAACGGGGCATTTGTCTACAACCTTATTGATGGAAATTTCAAGAGTAGCCTGGCCTAGATCCAGAGAGTTGGGAAGCAAAAAGGGACTTTTATGAAGACAATAACTAATAAATAGATCAAAGAATAAGTGACTTCTTTTTTGTACCCGTAGGCTGTTATCTGCCATTCTCAGAGTTTCAGAAGTTGAGTCTCGAGCAATAAGAGCAGATCTCACTCATCTGCTAAGCCCTCAAATGGGCAAAGACATTGTTTGGTTTCTGAAACGCTGGGCAAAGACTTACCTCCTGGTGGATGAGAAGCTATACGATCAGGTCAGAATGGAAAACTATTTAATTTCATTTGGATTTTATGATAATAGCAATTGTGGAAATGAGAACATTTTTATGGTTATTTTCTCATCAAAATGTGACTAAGAGCTGAACATTTTTCATATGCAAGAGAACTATATGAATAGCATGTGATTTTAATAACTTCTTAGGGCACATAATTGATTCAGCGTAGTTTAACCAACATTAAGTTACAGGTTACTCTGAGAATGGATTGTTTTGTTCTTTGTATTTGGTGTAAATATGTTAGTGTGTTTAATAATGACAATTATAACTAACAGAAAAGTTGAAAAATGTAAGATCGAGGATGTTTATTTTTTGATTAATGGATATGAATTCATTTATAAAACTGATGTGAACTAAGCAGTACTTCATTTTTAGATTCTAATTTTAGTTTGATTTTTCTATGGATGTTTTTTAACTGATCTTTTTTTCTGACCTAAAAATATTGTTTTTTTCTTCAAGATAAGTCTGCCATTCAGTACAGCATTTGGAGCAGATACCGAGGGTTCTCAGTGGATTATTGGCTACCTCTTACAGAAAGTCATCAGTAACCTCTCGGTGTGGAGTAGTGAGCAGGACCTTGCAAATGACACTGTGCAGCTCCTTGTCACTTTGGTGGAAAGAAGAGAAAGGTACAAATCAGTGCAAATCAGGTTGTGTGTGTGTATAGCTTCACTTTGCTTTTTGTAGACTTTGCAAGTGGCACGCAGTTACATGGTCCTAAGGTGCATTTTTGGAGCACTGTGTTTAAAAAAGAGTGTCATGGCCCTGACCGGTAGAGCTCTGTTGCTTGCGTGTCATCCTGCAAAGTGAAAGGTTGCCTGGATCCTCAGGGCACATGCCTAAGTTGCAGATTTGGTCCCTGGTCAGGGCATGTGTGAAAGGCAACCATTTGGTCTTTCTCTCTCACATGGATGTTTCTCTCTCTCTTTTTCCTTCTCTTCCTCTCTCTCTAAAGACATATTTTTTCAAAATCTTGAAAACAAAACAAGGTCATGTTTTTGTCCCAAGTGCAAATTAAGGTTTTCCCGTGTTACAAGTAACAGTTGCATTAACTGTTCAAGGATTCATCATTGAAGTATCTTACGAATAACATATATATTTAATTCAATAATTTGTAAATTAAAGTTTTAAAAAACTTTTGTATAGAATAGTCCCATTTCATTTCTCAGGTATTCTATTAGTATTATGCCATTTTAAAGATGAGAAAAACTGATAATTTAATTTTATTCTGCAAAGTAAACTTTTTAGTATTCTCTACAATAAATTCTGTAAATGTATATAATTTTTCTTGCAATATCGGAATATGATTATTATTACTGTTGTCATTAGCTACTATTTATTGATTTCTTATAATTTACTAGGTCCTGTTCCAAGTCTTTCATATAAAGTATCTCATTTAATCGCATCACACTCAGTCATGAGATTTAGGGTTGTTATTACTATTGTTATTCCTATTTTACAAATCAGGATAAGAGAGTTTAAATGTATTTTACGTTGTCATATTCTCAATGGGGTTTGAATGCAAGCCTGTGGGACTCCAAAAGTCTATGCCCAGTTTACTGTACCTTAAAATTTATTAAATCCAGCTATCTTCCAGCTTGTATACTTAGTATTTGAGTATTTACCATGTCAGTGGTACATCTTCCTTTTGCTGTTTCTTTCCATAGGGCAAACCTAGTAATCCAGTGTGAAAACTGGTGGAATTTGGCTAAGCAGTTTGCTAGCCGAAGCCCCCCTCTGAATTACCTGTCTAGTCCTGTGCAGAGGACGCTGATGAAGGCTCTTGTCCTGGGAGGTTTTGCACAGATGGACACAGAAACCAAACAACAGTATTGGACCGAGGTAACAATTCTGATTCTGATTGCACCCTCTGGTGGAACTTTGTTGTTTTATCTATGTGTGTTATCATGAAATAGTCCATGGATATTTGTAACATGAGTTATCACTTTTTTGATACTTTTCCGTCCTAATATATAGGTTGAAGCTTATTATCTTACAACTAACATCTTATGATTTGCTCATATCTGCTTGTAATGATACTGAATATTAAGTATTGTGTTTTATTCAGTTTAGGTATTTTTTCCCAACTCAGATGAGAACCTGAATTGGTATATTAGTTCATTAAAAATCAGTGACGTGTTCTTTTGTCTTGAACAAGGAGCTACTAATTAACTGCTGTATTAGTTTACTAGGGCTGCTCTAATAGAATACCACAAGAATTCTGTTAAACAACAAGAATTTATTATCTCACAGTTTGGAGGCTAGGAGTCTGAGATCAAGTGTTACAGGGTTGGCTCTGTCTAAGGCTAGGAGGGAGAATCTGGTCCAGCCTCTCTTGACTTTTGGGGATCTGCTGGCAATCTTTAGCATTCCTTGGCTTCTAGACATATCACTCCCACCTTTGTCTTTATTTTCACATGACAGTCTCCATTTTTTCATGCCTGTGTCCAAATTTCCTCTCTTCCTAAGGACACCAGTCATACTGGATTAGGGGTCTATCCTAAAGACTTGATTTTAATTTAATTACATCTGAAATAATCCTATTTTCACATAAGGCCATGTTCTGAGTTTGTAGGGTTTGGACTTAAACATACCAATTTTTGGAAGATATAATTCAACCTATAACAACCACTATGCACATTGCCTCATGTATTAAATAAGTTTAAATTGGGAACTAAGACTTACCATTGCATGTAGGTTGACAGTCTAGAGTCTTGTGACTAGAAGGGACAGCCATTAAGCAGTTGTGACTTAAGAACCAGAAGAGAAAACAGGCTGACCTTTTATTTACGGTTGAAATAATTATGTTATTATTTGTAGATCTTTAAATAGAATTAAGATAATATCTTCATGAATATGCCTATTCACTCTTATATCCAGGGCAGGACTGAGTGGCCCAAGTTATGCCCTATTGCTGGAGGAGTTGGAAAGGAGAGGACAGACTAGAGCTTATGTTGGGCTTGACCCTGTAGAACAGAGGTTGGCAAACTGGTTCACAGACCAAATCTAGCCTGTTGTCTGTTGTTACAAAGTTCTAGTGAAACATATTTAGTCTCAGTTGTTTACAATTTTGTCTGTGGTTGTGTTTGCATGACAGCACAGTTGTAACTAAGTAGTTGGGCCAGAGGTGGCTATCCTACCAAGTTTGAAATATTTACCTAGTTAATTGATTAATTAATAATGCAAGAATCAATTCTGTTTCATGTAACTACAACTGTAAACCTATCTTCCCCACTCCCCCACTGAAGAAAACAGCTTGTCAGCCCCAACTGTGGAAGCTTAATATTTTATTGGAAAGGCATGGAGATAGTGGCTGAATTCTGTGGATAGCACTACAGTTGTATTCTGTCATTTGTAGGATCTCCTTCTTCTCTCTTTCTTCTTGAAGCTAAATTAAGGAAGTGAGGAAGATAGCACATACTTATATTTCCATAAATTATAATTTTTGTTTTATGAGATATAATTGGTATACCAAACCATTGTGTAATGGTTTGATTTACGTATAATATGAAATTATTTCAATAAGTTTAGTCGTTGCCCACCATCTCATATAGACACAATAAAAAGAAGCAAAAAAGAAAAACATTTTCTTATGACAACACTTAGGGTTTACTCTCTTAACTTCCCTATGTGTCATACAGTGTTAGCTCAAGTTATCATGTTATAAATCACATCCCTGGTGCTTATTTTGTTGGAACTGGGAATTTATACCTTTTGACCACCATTATCTAAATCACCCACTTTCTACCCCTACCTTTGGAAACAACAAAACTTTATCTGAGTTTGGTGGTGGTGGCTTATTTGTTTTTTAAAAATAGATTCCACATATAAGTGAGATCATACAGTATTTGTCTTTCTCTCATGTAGCATGCCCTCAAGGTCCACCCATGTTGTCTTCATAGAAGAATTCCTTGTTTTTTTAAATGGCTGAATAGTATTTCATCATGTATATACACCATAACTGACTTTATCCCTCATCTGTTGATGGGGACTTAGGCTGTTTACATGTCTTGGCTATTGCAAATAATGCTGCTATGGACATGTGGGTGCAGATTGCTTTTCAAATTAGTGTTTTCATTTCCTCTGACTATATTACTGGAAGTGGAATTACTATATCATATGGTAGTTCTAATTTTAATTTTATGAGAAACCTCTATACTGTTTTTCATAATAGCTGACCAGTTTATAATCTCACCAACATTGCATGAGCATTCCCTTTTCTCTACATCCTTGCCAGCATTCTCTCTTGTCTTTTTGATAACAGCCAGTTTAACAGGTGTGAGATAATGTCTGTCTCATGCAGAAATTGTGATGACCCTCAAAATGAGGAATATGATACGTGGTTCTGATAGTCTTTGTTTTCTGTGCTTTTTCTACCTCCAACAGTTAGAACTGTTTTGGAATGTGACTATTTATTCTGGTTTAGGAAATAAAATTAAAGAAATAAATAAGGTATGTGGATCAGCCTTTTACAAAAACCTGTGCTTTGTTTTTGTAGGTTCTTCAGCCGCTGCAGCAGCGATTCTTAAGGGTGATAAATCAGGAAAACTTTCAGCAGCTGTGCCAGCAGGAAGAGGTCAAGCAGGAAATCACTGCCACACTTGAGGCCCTGTGTGGCATTGCTGAAGCCACCCAGATTGACAACGTAGCTATCCTTTTTAATTTCTTAATGGACTTCCTTACCAATTGCATTGGATTGATGGAAGTTTACAAAAATACCCCAGAGACTGTCAATCTCATAATAGAGGTTTTTGTTGAAGTTGCACATAAACAGATATGCTATCTTGGAGAGGTAAGTACTTTCTAATTTTTATCCCTTCAGGATCAAAACTCCTTAAAACCGTAACACAATAATAGATACTTTACTTCAAATTTAATGAATATTATCTGCATGTTTTATTTTGTTTTGTTTTAATTTATTTATTATTTCCAGAGAAGAGCAGAGACAGAAACAAGGATGTATGGTTGCTTTTCATTTGCCTCCGGCTATGGACCTGGCTGGAGACCTGGCTTGCAACCTAGTTATGTGTCCTGACTGGGAATCAAACCAGCACTTTTGGGTTGCAGGCCAGCACCTATCCACTGTGCCACCAGTCAGGGCTTAAAATGTTTTTGTGTCTCCAAAATATTTTTCAAGAAGGTTATTTTCAAAAGAACTCAGAATTTAGAAGAAGGCATGTTATGTTGAATGAATACAAATTCTTGTCCTAAAAACATGTTAATAACTTTGGTACATTTACACAATGGAATTCTATATGGCAGAAAGAAAGAAGGAACTTGTACCCTTTGCAACAACATGGATGGAACTGGAGAATATTATGCTTAGTGAAATAAGCCAGTCAGTGAAGGACAGGTATCATATGATCTCACCCATTTCGGGACAATAATGAGCAAAACTAACAACAAGCAAAACAGAATCAAGTATATGAATACAAGGAATAGGCCTGCAGTGGTCAGGGGGAAAGGGGTTGCGGGGTTGGGGGAGGCAGAGGGAAAGAAGGGGAGCAGCTTAGACAAGAACCTAGTATAAAGGAACCATGGACATGGACAACAGGTGGGATTGAGTTTGGGGGGAATGGGTGGGTGGGGAGGGGGACAGAGGGGAGCAAAAAGGGGATGGATGTAATACAACAATAATAAAGTTAAAAAAAAAACACATGTTAATAATCAATAATATCTTTGGGCTAATACATTATTAAGTCAAACTCATTTGAGTGAGGACTGTTTGATAAAACAGATGGATTATGGTAGAGAATTTTTAACCAGTTTCTTCATGGTAAGACCCTAAGGCTTACGGTTTTAAATGGTAGTTTATATTTTTTGTTTTACAAATCAGATGAATGTTTAGACACACTAAGTTCTTTTTTATTCAATAAACAAATATGTATGTTTTGTCCCATTAAGTAATTTAGAAAGCTAAACCTTAAACATGTATTTGTATTTATTAGCAAATAAAATTAAATCTTGCTCCAGATCATTTAATATGGGTTCCTGATTGGTAATTTTATTTAGATCAAAGGAGCCTGCTCAAAAAATGAGGTTATATTTTAAATATTGGGTTGGTCAAAAAGTTGGGTTGTTTTTTTTTAATTCATTCAATGGCTCTAGTAGCACTTGATTGTCTTTAACTTCTTTCAAAACAATTTTGTTAGCTTGTATTATCTCTGCTGTCAAATCAGCCTGCACTTAAAAAAAAAATCACAATCGGTGAATTTTTTGCTTGGCTGGTGTGGCTCAGTGGACTGAGCGCTGGCCTACGAACCAAAGGGTCGCAGGTTTGATTCCTGGTCAGGGCACATGCCTGGGTTGCAGGCTGGGTCTCCTACGGGGGGTGCTCAGTAGGCAACCGCACATTGATGTTTCCCTCTTTCTCCCTCCCTTCCCCTCTCTAAAAAATGTAAATATAAATAAAAGAAATGTTTACCCTGGCTGGTGCACATTGGATAAGGCCTGTGAACTCAAAGGTTGCTGGTTCGATTCCCAGCCAGGGCACATAACCATGTTGCAAGGCAGGTCCCCAGCCAGGTCTGTAGCTGGAGGCAGGTGAAAGGCAACCATACATTGATGTCTCTCTTCCTCTCTGCCTCTCTCCTTCCCCTCGCTAAGGATAATAAATAAAATCTTTAAAAACAATTTTTTTTAATTACTAAATTTTTTGGGTAACCATTTTAATATTGAATATGGAAGAAAATAGGTAACATTTTATGCTTTATTACTTCAACAAAATTTTTTTTGTTTATTATGCTTTATTACTTCAAAAAATGCAACTGAAATGCAGAAAAAGATTTGTGCAGTCACAGTGCTGTGAATGATCAAACATGTCAAAAATATTTTGTGAAGTTTTGTAGTAGAGATTTCTTGCTGGATGATGCTCCATGGTTGGGTAGGCCTGTTGAAGTTGAAAGCAATCAAATGGAGCCATTAATTGAGAATAATCATTACATCATGCAAGAGAGAACTGATATACTCAAAATTTCCAAGTCAATAAAGTTACTGGTGAAAATGAAAAATGTGTCTTTTATGGAAAAACTAAATGGACTTTTTGACCAACCCAATATTATAACTATAGTCACAGGTAAATAACTGCCAGGGCATGCCGGTGCCATTCTCATGTTTAAGAATGCTGTTTGGTACTCTTGTGTTTGTGCAAGTTATACAATTTTAAGTTTTTAAATAATCAGTGAAGAAGTTGAATAGCAGAAGTACAGCAGTTCTGTTGCCAAAAATCTTATTTTTTTGATCAAATGAATAAACAGTTGGGTGTCAGATTTCATGGCTGGAAAGCAGCTCATATTTTAAACAACTGATTAGTATGCGGTTTTCATGTGTGTTAATGTTCTGGTGTAATTTATTAAGAAAAAAAATTTTAAAGATTTTATTTATTATTTTCAGAGAGAGGGGAAGGGAGAGAGGCACAGAGGGAGAGAGACATCAATGTATGGTTGCCTTTCACCTGCCTCCAGCTGCGAATCTGTCTGGAGACCTGGCTTGCAACCTGGTTATATGCCCTGGCTGGGAATCGACCCTTTGACCTTTGGGTTCGCAGGCCAGAGTCTTATCCACTGTGCTACCAGCCAGGGCTGGTGTGATTTAAAATGAGCATTTCAAATCTATGGGGACTTAGAGTAAATTTATTACATTTAAAATTTTATTTAATATTTATATTTGGTAGCACAATTTCTGTACATTTTCTTACAGTCTAAAGCAATGAACTTATATGAAGCCTGCCTCACTTTGTTGCAAGTATATTCTAAGAATAATTTGGGGCGGCAGAGAGTGGATGTCACAGCTGAGGAGGAGCAGTACCAGGACCTGCTTCTCATTATGGAACTTCTTACCAATCTTTTGTCAAAAGAGTTCATAGACTTCAGTGATACAGGTATGGTGTAAACGTTGTTGTTACTGTTGTTTTTATTAAAGCAAAGGATATTCTGTTAAGTGAAATCCCATGAGGAAGTTCAGTTAACAAAGCAGATGAAACTGTCATCTCTTTGGTCACTGTAAAGTGAGGGTGGGCCCCCAGGCCTTTGCTTGGCTTTCTTCTTTTAAGAACAATAGTGAAATTTTCTTCTGTTAGGGTCTTACAAAATGCCAGGCACTGTTCCTGCCACAGTGGCAGGAAGTAGGTGCTACTGTTACACTCATTTTATAGATGAGGAAACAGGTACAAGAGTTTATATGTCACTTGTCTATAGATGTGGAGCAACTAGTAGGTCACAGGGTTAGATACACATCCCAGCACCAGACCTTAGTTATGCTTTACTGACTGGTCCCTCTGTGCTCTGAGGTGACTACCCCAAGAAAGCCTTTCAGAGTGAGGTGTGGGAATCCTATGAGGTGTGGCCTGGAGCTCATAGGCCACCCTGGGGAGAGTAACCCAGTGGTCCTAGCACAGCAGGACCCTGGGGAAGTCAGCCTTCCAGTGCCTTTCCTAACTGTTCAGTGGGTGTGCTGAGAAAAGCCCTTCACAGTGTTTATGGACAAGCTCAGGAGTCTGTGGTACTGAGTTATTATAGGTTTGAATTCATCAGTAACTGAAACCTCATGTATTTGTAGATGTTCCCTCATCTCCCTGTGACCCCATAGCCCACCTTGTAACACAAAAGAGACCTTGCTTTCTAAGAAAAAATAAATCTCATCCAGCATTTCCTTTCATGTTCTGCAGGTATTTGTGGTTGTGGACTTTCCTTTATAAGATTCTCTTCCTAAGCAGTGTGCTGTAACTTTCCACTTCCCTCATTATGCCCAATACATAAGCTTGTTCTTTCTGTTTCCTTATTCATTGGCTAGCAGTGCTTTTCGGTGTCTGTGCTATCCCAGGCACCATCCGCTAAACAGTCTAGAAGGCTGACTGCAGTTTAACTGGGGCCCCCAGGTGGCATGGTTTGGAAGGCCCTGTCCCACACCTGCTCTGCTTTCTTCCCACACCAACACTGCAGCTTCCCCTTTGCCAGGCTCACCTCTCACGCAAGATCCCATGTTTTCTAATTTTTTCATGTTGGTTCTTACTCCAGGAGCAGCCGTTTCTAGGTCATCTGCCTTTAAAACCTGAGTAGTTACTGAGCCCTTCTCTTGAAAAGTACCTGTTGTAAAAACGCGCAGTTTTATGCACCGTATCAGTTGATCTATGGGCTCTTAGAAACTCTTCTGTAGACTTTCCAGGGGCAGAAGCACCAGGTCAGAGCTCTGTACCCTGAGGAATCTGACTCCCAAGTCCAGAGCTGATACTGAAAGGGCAGAAGGGCTTTGAGGGCATTCAGAGGGAAAAGCCCGCGTCTCCTAGGTTTACGGTGCCAAGTGCACTTCTTCCTGCTGCTCTGCAGGTGGGAGCCTAGACTATGCAGTGCAGCCAGTGAGGGAAGCCTTTCCAAATAAAAGAGCAAACATAAAACTATGCAAATACAATGAAACTTTAAGAAAGAAAATGAGATTAAAATGCTCAGGATTGAAAATACAAAATAAGGGAGAAAAGAATAGAATAAGGGTAGATAGGGTTGAAGTTTAGATAAAAGGAAAATGAAGGCAATTGAAATAGAAAAAAGTGATAAAGAAATAGCATTAACTCATTAAATGGATGGTAAAAGGAAGATAATATTTTTAAGTACTTAAATATAATAGGTGAGATAAGACAATATTTTATTTTTTTAATTAAAATGATTTATTTGTTTTTAAAGAGAGGGAAAGAGAGAAAGGAGAGGACAGAAGGAGAAAAACATTGATGTGTGAGAGAAACATCATCTGATTACTTTTTGCGCCCCCAACTGGGGACCTGGTTGGCAGCGGGCAGCCTTTTGGTTTGCAGGCCAGCCCTTAATCCGCCTAACTCCACCAGCCAGGGCAAAATAAAATATTTTAAGTATTATGAAATGAAATTAACATGCTAGGTGGGCTGTTAAAGGCACAGCTGGCAGTGCATCTCTGCCAGGCACTCCATCCATGGATCCTTAGCCCATCGAGCCTCCAGGCTAAGAGCCTTCTTGTTAGGGAAGCCTGCAGGTATGGCCTCATGGGTAATGTCAGGACAGACCCGTTTCCTGGTGATGGAATCCAGGTTTTTGCATCCCTGCTTAGGGGAGGATAGGACTTTTGGAAATGGAACTGAGACTCCGGTGGAGAAGTTCAGAATTAGGCTGAAAGGTGGTTTTTAAGTAAAAGTGTTTTTTTTTTTTTTTTTTTACCTCATTTTATTTCCTCTTCTTCTAAAGTAAATATGCTCTTAATAAAAAAAATTTTGCCTGGCTGGTGGCACAGTGGATAAAGTGCCTACCTGTGAACCCAAAGGTCGCTGGTTCGATTCCCCAGCCAGGGCACGTAACCAGGTTGCAAGCCAGGTTTCCAACCAGGTCCGTAGCTGGAGGCAGGTGAAAGGCAACCATACATTGATGTCTCTCTCTGTCTGCCTCTCTTCCTTCCCCTCTCTCTAAAGATAATAAATGAAATCTTTAAAAAATAAAAAAATAAAAATGAAATAAATTCAAGTACAGAAACAGAAAAAATCACCCATTCTTTGATATAATCCAGAGTCAAACCTAGATTGCACTTGGTAATTTTCCTTTCAGTTTTATTGTGCAATTTTTGTTGCAATTGTACTTTAAATATAATTTTTTATTTTGTCTTTTTAAGTAAATGCATTCTTAGCCTTTTCCTCATCGTTAAAATTTTTTATAACTTTTTGATGGCTGAATGGTTTTCCGAATTTTGGAACTTAACCAGTTTCATTAATACAGTACATCTAGACTAGTTAATATTTTGCTGTTATAAATAACAATGCAGTAATCACTTCTGTGCACAAATCTTAACCTGAATTTTTGAGTATATCTTTAGTATACAGTGCTCAAAATGTTTTTACTTTATAGCTTTAGGGGGTAATTATTACACTATCTTCTCACCAGCATGTAATTGTTACCATTTAAAAGTCATCTTGAATTGCCCAGGCTGGGTGGTTCAGTTGGTTGGAGCATCGTTCCATACACCAAAAAGTAGCAGATTCAATCCCTGGTGATACAAGTGATCAGTGTTCTTTCTCACACTGATGTTTCTCTCTTTCTTTCTCTCCCTTGCTCTCTCTCTAAAATCAATAAACATATCCTCAGGTGAGGATTAAAAGTCATTGTGAATTTAATGAATCTGAAATAGTAAGTTTCAAGTTTTTTCATTGTTTGTTTAATGATTAGAATGAGATGCTTTTCATTGCATTGGTGGTTTTGTTAGACTTTGCTTAGTTCTCTATTTAAGTCTTAGGATTCTTACTGATTTATAGGCATTCTTTTTGGAGTGAGGATAATAACCCTTATGATTGTAGCTCTTCTTAAAAAGTTACTTTCTTTTTTATGTAACGTTTTAATTTCTGTATTTTCCCCATTTTTCAGCTTAGAAAAATTCCACATACCTAAGAGATAAAATAGTTATTACTGTGGAAATTACTTAACTCCTAGTGACCAGCATGTCAGTGGAATCGATTTATTTTTCACAACATTGATTAAGCGCTTGTTTTCCTTTATCATTGAAGAAGAATATATAATGTAAATTCAGAAGGAGGTAACCCAGGAAGGCTCCTAGGTGTCCTATTATCCACTCATAGATTTACTGTGTCTTAGGATTCAAATTTGTTTTTACTTTCTCTAGAGTAGAATGTATCCACTTTTGCAGATTTGTTTATGACTGTTAAGACTACGTGGTTTCTGTTTCTAGATGAAGTGTTTAGAGGACATGAGCCGGGGCAAGCAGCAAGCAGATCTGTGTCAGCCGCAGATGTGGTTTTATATGGAGTCAATCTAATTCTTCCCTTGATGTCACAAGATCTCTTGAAGGTAATTGAAGGAAGTGAATGTGAGCATTATAATGAGTATGCTCAAGGTTGAAAGATATTTTAGACAATTTTCTTTTTATTTAATTAAAGGGTATGAGTACCTGCTTGTCTGTAAAGTACATATGAAAATCAAATGTTTTTGTTACTGTTAGTGTCTTTCACATTCATGTCTGCATCTTAGAACACAGATCCTAACTTATCCTGCCCCAGTGTCCTGCATTCAAGATTGATTACTGACAGAAAAAGTGGGTCTTTAGAAACTGCATTCTAATGTTAGCAGTTTGGGTTCTCTCACCAATTGTTAAACAACTAAAGTAAGTTAGATGTTTAGGTGTACACATTCCTCTGATAGTTGTTGAACGGGATTCTGAGGTTAAGGGATTAAACAACTGAAGGAATTTACAAGTCACCACTCCATGTAGAAATGGGATGGTAAGAAACCAAGGCTTGTGTAGTTTTTACTTTTGTACCTTCTGACTGTGTTGTGCCTTGGTTTTACCACTCAGTATTTTGGGTATGATGGTGATGAGGCTGCCCTTACCTATCTTTTCATGAGATGTCATAGGAGTCTTGAGGGTGAGGACAAGGACAAGGACATGGATGGGGAGGAAGAGGGAGTTGTGTTTGCCTCTGCACGCATACACAGATGGAGTGGGACAGGTGGAAAGTGTGAGTGTTAGAGTGAGAAGGCAGTAGATTCCCAGCCCAGCACCTCTCTCATGACAGTTGTCTGTTGGAAGGGATTCTGATGACCCAGGAGTCCACTTTGTCCACTTTGTGCACAAGTGGTAGGTGGAAAGTATAGTCAACTCTGTATGGTAGTTGCTTTAGGGTAACTTATTTATTAATATTTTAAAATCAAAGCATTAAACACTCAGATGTATATACCTTTAAGTGAAATTAAGCTGTTGTTGATTATCTGTCTACTCTATCAGGCTGTCCATTAGGTAATGAATTTGGGGATTGTGAAAGGGCTGTTCTGCACGTAATCTTAGACTTTGGTATTATCTTCTTGTGTTTATTTGTATTCAGCATGCTTGAGTACAAATAAACACATTTGCAGAAGGGTTTTCTTCAGAGGTCATTTAATTTTTTGAGATTTGGCTGCTTTGCTTACTTTTTTTTTTTTTTAATGATTAATGCCCTTTTTTTTTTTTTTTTTTTTTTTTTTTTTTTTTTTTT
Source organism: Noctilio leporinus (assembly GCA_004026585.1). NCBI lineage: Eukaryota > Metazoa > Chordata > Mammalia > Chiroptera > Noctilionidae > Noctilio > Noctilio leporinus. The sequence goes on from PVIW01003372.1 coordinate 61,084, forward strand.
TTTTTTTTTTTTTTTTTTTTTTTTTTTTTTTTTTTTTTTTTTTTTTTTTTTTTTTTAATTTTATTGTTGTTGTATTACATCCATCCCATTTTTGCTCCCCTCTGTCCCCCTCCCCACCCACCCATTCCCCCCAAACTCAATCCCACCTGTTGTCCATGTCCATGGTTCCTTTATACTAGGTTCTTGTCTAAGCTGCTCCCCTTTCTTACCTCTGCCTTCTCCCTCCCCCAACCCCTTTCCCCCTGACCACTGAAGGCCTATTCCTTGTATTCATACACTTGGTTCTGTTTTTGCTTGTTGTTAGTTTTGCTCATTATTGTCCCGTAATGGGTGAGATCATATATTTGTCCTTCACTGACTGGCTTATTTCACTAAGCATAATACTCTCCAGTTCCATCCATGTTGCTTGCTTTGCTTACTTTTTTATGGTAAACAGAATATTAGAATTGGCTTTAGCTTTTTTCTTCTTTTTTCTTTTTGTAGTATTTATTAACTATTCAGAAAATAATTGTTTCTTACTATGTGTTGCCATTGTCTCAGTTGTTCACATATTCCCTTTATTGTAATTTATTATTACATTTAATCAAGTCTTCTTGTTTTCTATCTTAGATGTATTTTTTAAAAATCATTATACTTAGAAGCTTGCCTATTGTTACATTACTTTTTTGCATTAATGAAAATAAAATTAGATAACATTAAGCATCTAAATATTTGATTTTTATTTTTCAGTTTCCAACCCTTTGTAATCAGTATTACAAATTAATCACATTTATCTGTGAGATTTTTCCTGAAAAAATACCACAGCTTCCTGAAGACCTTTTTAAAAGTCTGATGTGCTCTCTAGAACTGGGAATGACTTCGTATCCTTTAAAAGAGCATCATTATCACTTGTCACGTGGGGAGAAGACCTTATCTAAAGAGAGATTTTAAAATTTGTAGTTTTCTTTTTCTTTTGTATTTCAACTTTATTTCTTAAAGCCACTATCTCTGTAGCTGCCCTAATTCTGTGGGGTTTTTGTTGTTGTTAGATTGTCTCATCTTTTTCTCGTTTCATAGATCCCAGAGGCATTTGGCCTCTGGTCCCCAAATCACTTTTTTGTTAAATGCCTTTATTGGGAATGTCCTGTACTGTTGCTGAGTGTCTGATCTTAGCTACACAAAGGTAGAGAATAACAGGGCTTTTATTAGTGTGTGCCTCACAATCAGAAACATGTTGCAAATCTCCAGACCTGGATCCCAGCCAGTTGTAGATTATCTCAAAGCCTTGGAGTCTTTTCTCATTTAGCTCAGTAAAGATGGATATACTTGCTTGCCTGCATTCATTTTTAGAAATACACTCCATGTGATAATAGTGGTAATTCTTATCTTTACTACGTCAAGTGTGTCCACTTGCATTTTCTCTTTGACCTTCATGATCAGAATGAGCTCGGAGGTTTGCCAGCTGTGCCTGGAGGCCCTGACTCCGCTGGCTGAGCAGTGTGCCAAGGCTCAGGAGACAGACTCACCACTGTTTGTAGCCACACGGCATTTTCTCAAGGTAAGGGACTTGGGGGGCAGGTTGTGGGGTCACCTGCTTTGATAAGGATTATCAGTGCATGTGAATCTTTCAAATGAGGGAATGCTTACCTTCTTAAATAGTCACTTTCTATGTTTTCTAGAGATACATTTTCTTGACATGTAACTCCCCACCTCTATTTTGTGTTCTTTTTTATTTTTTATTTTTCTTTATTTTGTGTTCTTTAAAATTGATGTAAATACAATGGGGAGTTGGATAATTGTATTATTGTACCATAGCAAGTAATCACATCTGTATCTTATCCTTGGATTTTTAAAAGACTGTTTCATTTTCAAATTTATTTAATGAGTAAGGGCATGTACCACCCTTTCTCTCTTTTTTGGGACAGGGAGGGGGTGGAGGACTATGATTTTTGTGTTGCATGTCCTTATTTAGTAGTTTCCTTGTGCACTTTCAGCTGGTTTTCGATATGCTGGTTCTGCAGAAGCACAACACGGAGATGACGACAGCGGCCGGCGAGGCGTTCTACACGCTGGTGTGCCTGCACCAGGTATCGCTGTGGCCTCAGGGCCCTGTCCGCTTAGAAGGAAGTGGTTCAGACCCATGATGATGTGAACGCTCCAGACCTTAGAGGGTCTCTAACTCAGGGCTGCAGCTATGTGTAGTGAGGCTCTGTTTCTTCACCTCATTAGCTCTGACCATTCTGTGTTTACCAGGCAAGCTGTTGGTCAGTTAACAAGCATTTATTTTCCCTTCTGTACCTCTATAAACCATCCTTTGCCCTAAAGCTTATCCTTAAACAGCTGCAAGGAACCAGAAGTCAGACGTGAGAGGATAATGGAGATATGCCCTGTCCTTGAGGAAACCAGTTTTGTAAGGAAAACAGGATGAGTAAGACTGGGGACCCAGAAGAGGCTGACTTTAGAGAGGATGGGAACCAGTGTTTATTCCCATACTACAGTATGGAAACCATGTTCTTTTCTCTTTTTTCCTCTTTTCTTCTCTTTTTCCTTTCTTTTCATTTCTCTTTCCCTCCTTCTCTCCCTCCTTTCTTGTTTGAGTCTTTGAAGACTCAAACACTGACTGATGTGACGTGAATGCAACAGAAGAAAAGTTATGCTGGCTCACCGTCTTCCTTCCTTGTATTAAGTGCCCACCCAATGTATGAGAAAGAATCATATTTGTTCATCAGATGCCCCCGACCCACATGCCCCTGTATGACCAGGTGATTCGCTAGAGAAACTATGACATTTTTTTAAAGTGTAGAAGAAGCCATAGTATTTTGCTGTGATTGTAGCTGAGGGTTTCATTTATCTCTTAAGAACGATGGGATGTCAAGGCAGTCATCATACTACTTGGTAGATCCCCTTGAGATAGGCTTCCAAACTCCTTGCACCTCAAGTTGCAGGTGGTGAGGAGTTCACTTCCTGAGATGGTGTCCATCTCACTCAGGGACCTTTCCCTGTCATTTGGCTTCCTGTTCTTATTAGGAAGATGGGCTTCTTATCCCTCCATACATAAGCTGTTACATTCCGATTACTTTTTAAAAAAACATACTCACCCCCTGACCAGTGTTACTAAGTTGGTGGAATAAGGTATCATCCCACAAAGCAAAAGGTTGTCCAATTTGATTCCTGGTCAGGGCACATGCCTGGGTTGGGGGTTTGGGGCATGGTCGGGGTGCGTATGAGAAACAACTGATTGATCTTTCTCTCTCACCTTGATGTTTCTTTCTTTCCCTTCCTTTCCTTCTCTTTGAAAATAAAATCTTTTAAAAACTATAAAAAGGTTTTACTAATTTTTAGAGAGAGGGAAGGGAATGAGAAAAAGAGGGAAACGTTGATGTGAGAGACAAACATGAATTGGTTGCACATTATACACGCCCTGACTGGGGGTCAAACCTGCAGCCCAGGCACATACCCTGGCTAGGAGTCAAACCGGTGACCTTTTGCTTTGTGTGACGGTGCTTAACCCACTGAACCAAACTAGTCAGGACTAAATAAATGAAATAAATAAAAAAAAATAGTCACGCATGGTAGTGCAGAGAGCAGGAGCTTAGAGGATGATGTTTTGCTGGTCTGGCCCAGAGACACAGCCATTTCACATTAGCAGGGACATGGTTTGTGTTCACTCTTTTCCCCTGTGAAGAGGCTTCAGAGGGGCTACTGGTGGCAGCCACTCTGGCGCCAAGCCTGGGTGGTGTAGGGTGCTGCGCCCGACTCTTTCCCAAATGTAATTAATGTGTGGTTTTGCCTTTTTGATCCATTATGATATCCCAGGAAACTACTAAAAAGTAGTGGCAGACCAGCTATTTTCAAGAAACCTTATCTTGGAAAGCTGCTCTGGTTTAATTTCCTTTAATGTTGTATCCACTGCTTTGTGAAAGGCTTTATTCTGGAGGGCACTGAGAACAGAAAAACTGCACACGCATGTGCACATGCGCACGTGTTTGTTCAAGTCCGTCTGCCCTTTCTCCCAGACCCACTGAGCACAGTGCTGGTTTGAGCTACGCATGCGCGGCTGTGCCAGTGTTCTACTTGCTCTATTTCCATTTTGAGAAAGGACTAAAACACCCTTCTCCCACTCTGCCACCTTCTGCCTGTGTTTATGCGACCTTTGTCCACAGAACTGTGTGAACACGGTACCTATAGAAACCTCTGGGAAACTGTTGAAAGGTTGCTGACTTAGTTTGTGTCTAAAATGAAAAACATGAATAATGTGCTTTGAGAACACAGAAGAGTCAACACAACAAAATTGGTGCCAAACAGCTTGCATTCTTGCTCAAAGGCATGTGGTCTTGGATGTATTAGGTAATCTCTTTGTATAGAAGAACTTTCACCTGCAAAACAGGAATATCAACAAGACTTGCCTTGGAGGGAAGATTATTACAGCAGATAACAGTGAAAAAGGTCGGGACAAAACCTAGAATATGTGCTGCTTTGAAAGACAGCTGGCAGACTGCCTCGTAGAATCTCATCGTCTAGTAGCTGATAGGACCTACTTGTGTGGTGTTTGAGGCAGACATGTTCTTATGTACACTTTCTCTCCCCAATAGGCCGAGTACTCTGAATTGGTTGAAACATTACTGTCAAGTCAACAAGACCCCATTATTTACCAGAGATTAGCAGATGCCTTCAACAAGCTCACTGCAAGCAGCACCCCTCCTACGCTGGATCGGAAGCAGAAGATGGCCTTCCTAAAGAGTTTAGAAGAGTTTATGGCAAATGTTGGTGGTCTCCTATGTGTAAAATAAAGAACAAAACTCTATGCTTAATTTAGATCCTTTCTGCAAAGTGCACTGATTTGCTAAAAGTTGACTTGAGTCTTGTTCTGTCCTCAGTTCCTTGGCCGTTGGGGTTTGGGAGAGCTTGGCAGTTTGACGTGTAATCAATGCAGTGAGACAGGGGAGCTCCTCCCATCAGCATCTGCTGTCAGGCGACCAGTCGGTCACAGTATCAGTCTGTAGGTTTCGAATGGTTATTTAACCTTTTCAAAATGAAAATTCGTATATATGCAAACAGATTAAGGGCACCATGAAATTATGTTCAGTGCCTTTTCCCTCTTTGTCAAATGTTAGGTGGTTAGCCAAAGTTTAGGATTTTCTTCATGAGACACTGGGTGGATGTGTACTCATGTACTTGGTGATGCTTCTCAAATGTTTTCCACCCACCGCCTGCAATGCTGAGGAGCTAGCCCAGCTGGAGGCCCCCAGAGTCCGGATTTCTGTTTGTGGGCCACGAGTCCTCATTTTAATAAACTTCTCTCCTGTACTACCCCAAAAGTTTTGAATCAATGCAAGAGATGCTGAAAACTTGGAAAAGGCTTTGTGCCTTGATGCTTTTCCTCCCAGTGATTCAGTTTTGAGTTTGGCAGGAGGGAAGGCATGGGCAGGTGCTAGCTGGCCTTGTAGCATTGCTGGTATGGCAGCTTTTGTGGAACACAGGTCTCTAGTCAAACTCTGATGCCTGAACTTGAGGAAAATACGTGTATATTTTTGTTCCCTAAAAAATACTTTAGGAACTGTAGCCATTTCATTGCCTTAATTTTAAGAAGAAAGGACAAAAGAAAGCAGATGTGTTATAGTAAGAAATACAGTCCTGATGCTTCAGAATTGGTTAGGATGTAAGCTTCTCTGAACCTGGTGCCCTTTTTGTGGTATATTCATGTGGGTTTTTGAGGGAAATGGAGGCTCATCCATAGGTAACCTGACTCTTTGACTATGTTTCTGTCCAGCCTTTTGCTTGCTTAAGCAATAAGTATTTTAAAGGATGGGAGGGACTGCTGCAGATTTTAAACATTGGAGCATTAGGGGCAATAATTATGTTGGAGTGGGTATTTCCTCATTTCACAGGAGCCATGTAAATTTAAGAGATTAAAAATGTCCACTTTGACCCTCTAGTTTGTTGATTCTAATCAGGATTTTACTGCTGCCGTGTTCCCTTTAAATTATGGAAATGAAAGCTAATTTATAAACCGCAGGCATGTGAAACTGCCCTCTGCCATGTCAGTCACATGGCACAGTGACACTGTTTCGGGGGGTGGTTGTCCTGCTGTGCTCTTCATACCTGTGTGCTAAACTGTCCCTGGAACATGGTATTACTATCTGGATTGCATGTAGCACATGCACCTTCACCGTGATGCTGTACGAAACTGTGTAACTGCCATTAACAGTTAAAGTTACCAGACCGAAGCATCTGAGTTACATCCAGCTCGCATGCCACCTTAGACAAGAGCGATGCAGAGCTAGAGCCTGAGCTTTGAGGACCATTTCTCTTAGTTGTCACCAGCGGAGTGGGAGCAAAATCACCTTAAAACAGCTAGAAAAAAAATGCCACTCTTCATGAAGCAGATGTTGTGTTAATTTAAAAATACTTTGAACCATTTGTTTATCTTTAGATTTTTTTTTCTTTTTTCTCCTTAACAAACATTGAAGTCATGGCACCCAGTAACCACTGTTTTGCGTTGTTCTTTGTGCGGTAGTCTCCCAGCTCCGCACGCCTGCTCAGTGATCGTAAGCCACAGGTATCTGTGTGCGATGAGTGTAGTCCCTTTGCTAAAGGGCACTGGGACATAACCGGCTAGGCTAGGTCCGCTGGCCATGACAAAACTGTAATCAAGCTTTTAAAAACAAAAATGAGTAAGAAAGGGATGCCTTGGAAAGTAAAAAGTCATCTCTGTTGAATAACTGTTACCTAGATGGAAATGTATGTGCTAAATTTGCCCAGATGCTGTTAATACTGCAGTGTCATTAGATGACTTTTAATAAAAACAGGATATACTTCAGAGTGGACCAAGTAAGCCTTCAGATATCACCAGAATGTGATTAGTGGCTAACAGGGAAAAAGAGGCAGTACTGTTTTTGAGGTAATGGGGACGCCACGTAACTGCAGCAGCTAGACTAACAGGTGTTTGTGTGTGTGTTTTCCCGATTGGTATTTGTTTAGTTTGGGTGTTTTTGTTTTGTTTTGTCCAGATTTGTCTTTAGCTATACTTGCTGGCTTTTCATTTTTGTGGGTTTTGTTTTAATGCTCTCAGCCCAGTGGGAGTTAGGAACACTGGCTTAATTTTAGTAAGTTGAATTTTACTATTAAAATTGGTTAAGTTGTCCAAAGAGTTTTAAAAACAAGAATTATTTGTGCCCCTCCCTTTTTATATGTTAAAGGGATACTATCAAGTATTTGATTTTTTTTTTTTTTTTAGAATTTTGCGCTATAGAAAATTTATGTTCATATGTAGTAACCTTTAACCTCTAGTTTTTAGTTCATTCTTTGATTTTATTTTCCTATTTTCCTGGGCCCATTAACTTCCTGAGGCACTATCTCTATGGACTTTGTACTTTTATAGTTGTCATCCATGTAACAGCTCCTGCCACTGTACTCCTGTAGCTCTGTTACGGGATTGGGTTTTTTTATGCTTCCTCTGGATGGGCGACTGCCTGGGCAGCTAAACTACTTGACAATACTTTGCAGTGTCCTTTTCACAGTTATTTGGGTCTTTCTTGCTGTCTTTTAACTTGTTGGAAGACAGTAGCATGTTAACATCACTGCATTAAGTTTTCTTCTGGTATAAAGTGTGACATTTTATGTAAGAAAATACTTTGCAATCTTTACCAAACAAATTTTAAGAATTTAATATTATTTCATTGTAAGCCATGTATCTAATTATATTATTCTGTTCAGATGAGATGATTACTACTCTCACAACTTTCATTTCAAAACCCCATATTTGTATAATCCTCAGTAGTACTCTCCTTTGATCGAACTTTCTGTTACAAAAAGTGTTGAGTCTGTATTTGTAATGTTACCATATTTCTCATTTCTGTTAATACTTCTATGAACCCCTCAAGTATTGAAGGGAAGTAGCTATTGATTTCAAGGAATTCAAGTCTGACTGTCCTAGGAAACCATGTTAATTGAACCCTTAAAATACTCTTTTGTCTGTTACAGTTTTACATGTAACATTGTTCTGTTTGCTACCTCTGTCATTAGAGGTGGCTGTCATTAGACCTTATGAAATAAGTTAACTGACTGTGATGGATAATTATCGCTATTGGTTCCTGAATAAAATGTTAACTGTTAAGTCAGAAGGAACCTCAATACTTCTTAGGGTTTTTTTTTTTTTAAACTAGAGAATAAGGAATTGATTCAGATAGGAGTTTTCAACATAACTTTCTATAAATTCTTCTACAAAACAACAGCTGCCTTGAGGATATAATGTTTTAAATTATTTTAGAATGTTGAGTGTCTGACTTCGTAAATAACTATGTCCCCAAAACACTGCATTTAAAAGTTCTTTAAAAATTGATTTCCTAAAATTAAAAAAATGTCCAAATTGGGTATATTACCATGTTCAAATTGATATGAAGTGCCATGGTTGAAATTGAGCTTTAAACGTCTTAATTTAGATGTACGTTGTCAAGTATCTTTGGTCAGTTATATTGGGAACACATGACATATTTCACCAAAGAATGTATTTGGTTCAGGTAAAGGTATGAGCTTAGTAATGGGCACCCACTCTGCTCTAGAGGACTGGTGGAGTGATCTGTTGATGAGCTCTAGCTCCCTACGTCTGTGAAGACTGAGCTGCTCTAAGTTGGTGGTGGTGATGGAAGGAGTGGCCTGCACATCAGGATCCTTAGGTTCACACGCACACGGCTCTGTCCTCACCCTCTGGGATTTGCTGCTCAGCTCTTCCCAGGCCTTCCCAATAGTGGAGAGGGTTTCTCCTTTTCAGTCTATATTCTTAGGCCTTAGCTATTAGGAGTTGTCAGGTATGTACTAACAGCTTACTTTCTTAGTCTGAAATCAAATACTGCACCTGCACTGTGCACCTAATAGGATGTGGACCCTCAAGTGTTGCTGAGCTTAGGCTTTCTGCTGTGGTGTCATCTCTCACATAAAATTACGACATTGCAAATACTGGTGTGGCTGCCATTCAGCACATGTAAAAATTTTTAAATTTATAAATATTATAAACTTCAAACTTACACTAAGACTTCGGTTTTTGGGGGGAGACCCAGGGACAAGTATACTGTTGAACTATTTACCTCTATTAACATTACTAATGAAGGTATAAAGTTGCATTTAATTTTTCAAAAGATAATACAATTTTAGGAAATAAATCAAGGCTATGTGTTGAGCCAGTTAAAAGCTGAATATCAAATTGATAAAATTTTATTTGTATTTTTAAATCCATAAATGGGAGTTAATATGTCTTTTAACTAAATATTTTTATTACATTTTTGTTTTGACTGTGTGTGATTTGTTCATGGGCAATTAGCTAGACTATTCTTGAAAACTGATTGAAATGGTACTAGTATGTTTACCATCATAGGATGATTGACACTGGGGACATTATACAGTTACAATTAAAAATAAAAAAACACATCATGACATACCTGTATAGATAAAGATTTGCATTACCTTTTGGGAGAACACCCAGCCCTAGGAGAATATCCATAGTTTAGAAAGGAGAAGTTTTGCTTCTGTTCTGTTATATTTAGTATATTTTCATGTCAGCTCACAGCCTTAGACACATTCAGAGTTATTAATTAAATCATTGGGTTTGGAACATATTTGTAGTAAATCATTTTAGTGATTTACTTTTTGGCCTTTTGGGGAAAGTGGAAAATTACCATTCTGCTGTGTCAGACAGACTTTCACTCTTTATCTAATCTTAAATCTTGTGAACATATGCAGTAAAATTTTTTAAAGAAAGGAAGATTTTAAAATATATTGATTTTAAACTTAAATTTGCTTTGAATATTCATTAATTTATAATGGTATTTCTTAGGTTATATTGAGATTTGACTCCATTCTGAAAGTGGATAAAGAAAATTTAGATTTAAGAGAACTAAGCAGAGTTGTATTGAGTTTTCATTTTCCCTCTTTAATTATTTAATTATTAAGGGCAAGACCGGGGACAGTTCACTCACCTGTTATTTAAGAAAGCCATAGATAATTTTAAAGGTCCCAAATACAAAAATCTTGTATTGTTTTTAAAAGACCTCTCTAAAATACAGTTGGTTGTATTGATTGGTTTCCAAATGATATCTTGGTATGTTGATTACATTATTAATAATTTTGTTTGATTTGTAACCATGGGCTCCCAGATTAGGTCAATGTGCATTTTTTGTAATCTCAAATGGTAGTTCAGTTTTACTTTCTTTTAAGACTAAGTGGAAGTAAAGGGCATATTTGATGAAATTGATGAGAAAATCTTGCTGGGACATTCCATACAGTACTAATGGCAGCATGCTGTCTAAATCCTAGCACTTAAATCAATACCCTACTGAACTCTCTCTGTGTCAATTATTCTCCCAAAGAAAAATATTAAAACACTGGTGGGTAAAATATAATAGGTACTCAATAAACTATTATATTTAAAGATTCTAAGAACACAGTTTGTTAATAAGTGTATCCTCACAAAAACTACCTGGTAGTCATTACTTTAAAATACTGTGATAACTTCACATCAATACAATGTGATTGTATGGCCCAGTCACAGCCACCATGATGGTATTGTGATAGGAGTTCACTATGTTATTTATTTTCTTTTTAAACAAGAAACTTGATCTACCTAAGTCAACGTTTTCAGTTTCTGCTGAATTTGCTCATATTATTCCTACACAACAACAAAAATTCTAACAGTGATTTCGAAAGGGAGTTTCATGTATCACTAATTCTTTTTAATAAATAGATTGGAGAAGTAAACAAGTTTCTTTCCTGTGTGAAGTTAAGGGCTTTATTACACTAACCCAGAAGACCCCAATCAGATTTCCTCACCTTATTTAGTAGCCTCTTCTCAAAGTATCAATGGAACTAGAATTCAGGAGCACCCTTTACAACATGCTTAGGTTAATTTGAGTAATCTGGTGGTAACACAAAGTGTGGAAGAAACAAATCTGAATCTGTGTTCTTGTAATTATAGGTTATTAGTACTTATTTTTCTAAAAGAATCTTTTTTTTTTTTTTTTTTTTTTTTTGAGATCTTGCCAGCCCTGGCCAGGTAGCTTAGCTGGATCAAGTGTTGTTCCTCAAGCCAAGGTTGTGGATTCCATCCCTCCTCAGGGCACATACAGGGGCAACCCGCGAATGGATGCATTGGTGAGGGGAATGCGCACATTGGTGTCTTTCTCTGAAAATCAAGTGAAAAATAAATTTTTTTCCAGAGCTGTCTCTTGTTTTGTTTTTAAAAAATTCTCACCTGAGGACGTTTGATTGTTGATTGATTTTAGAGGAAAAAGGGAGAGGGGGAGAGAGAAACCCGTATGTGCCCTGACCAGAGACAAAACTGGCGACCTAGGTGTGTGCCCTGACCAGGATCCAACTGCCAACCGTTTTATGTAAGGGACAGTCCTCCAACCAACTGAATCATCCAGCCAGAGCTCTGCATTTCTTTTATGCACCCTTATTAGAGTAGTAAGTTGAACAAAAACCACTTTTGAAACCACAGAAGGAATAATTCCTGAGTAAAATAGTTTTGAAACCATCTTCTCAAGTCCGGTGTAACTTGTCAAGTAATTTTCTCTTCAAAACGACCAAATTGTCTTTGCTATTTCAATTTTTTATGGTTTGTAAAAACCATTAAATTACGATGCAAATGTTTTTACCAAATATTTACCAAAATTTTAATCATATATTACCGTGAGCAGGCTATCTGAGCAATCAGCACTGTTGGTAGAGGTATAACTGAACTTCCTGATCTCTATGGTCACTTTAATGATAAAAATAACATAATACACATTTACATGAGGTAAGTATTGCGTATCACATGCAATGAAAGCAATTGAAGCTTTTCAAGTTTTAACAAGATGTTTCAAACCAAAAATTTGCTTTAGCATGACTTTTATAGGCCGAGACAATCTCCTGAGTTTTTTACGCTTCTCTTAAAAAATACACTGCCATGAAAGTTGGTTCTTGTTTCTTGATTCATGTCACTCGTTAAGTTTTGTGTATTTCCCTTATTGCTCTTTTGCTAAGTTACACCTGGTTTTGAAATACTTGGCTTAATCTACTTGTCATGAGTTCAAAGCCATCAAAATAAAAGTAATACAGGGGTTGCTAAAAACTAGGAGATAATATTTATAATTGATATTATGGCACGCCCCCAGTTGTAAACCTGTTATTTGGCAGCAGAGTCTGTTATTTATATTCTCAATTTAAGCGAGAAAGGATTTAAGGCAATTCTGCAGAATATAGAAAACAGCACGATAATGAAATTGGTGAAGAAAAGTAGAGGAAGGTAGGACTGACTTTCAGATTGGAAAATAAATACATCATTATGATTTGGTAACTGTCAGGTTGAACAAGTGCTTTCTATGCGTCAGGTACTTCACTAGAGGTTTTACTATATACTGAGGAAACACCCTCAACTCAGAAGGTTCTGGAATGTTCTTCATGCGAGTGTCCCACGTTTGGAATTATTTCTATTGGGAAATATTCCTGCCCAATAATTAGATTATTTGCCAAGTCAGTAGCTGGCCTTATTTCAGCGTGAAGACAGCTACCGCCACAGCTCACTGAGCAGATGTCACCTTCTTCCCTGTCAGCTCCGGTGAAAAATGCGAACGGCTGGACCTAGTAACCACAGGAACTTGAGCGTGGAAATGTGGGTACGGTGGGGGGTCCAAAAAAGGTTTTCTATATTAACATTAGCAGGTCTCTCGTGTCTTGATTATTATGACCGGGTAGACCTCCAGCGGCTCGGTGGGCTGCGCGTCACTGCCCGGGTCGCGTCCGGCCGGGCGCCGACTGGAGGCCGCCACAGCTGTTCCCCCTCCCTTCGCCCCGCTCGTCCAAAAATAAAGCCTTAAGGGATCACTGATAGATTTTTGTGAAATATCCATCACCCCAAGAGCACATAGGTTTCTTGCGTTTCTCTTGAAGGGGAGCTGATGAGAACCCTCCACTTCAGTTTGAATTAACCATCGTTCTCGAAGGGAAGGAGCACCGCCGGCGTCTGCGCCTGCGCGAGCGCCACTGGGCGGCCCCGCCCCGCCCCGCCCGCCCGCCCGCCCGTCCGTCGCGGTAGGTGGTTCGCGTGGCCGCGGGGTGTCTGCGCTCCCGGCTTCCCGGTGCTTTGGACGGGGAGGGGCAGTCGGTGGTGTCTGGGCTGGGCGGGTGACCGCGGACGTGAGTGCCGCGTAGGGGGATGTGGGGCCGCAGCCCGTCGGGTGCTGTTAAGACCGGAGGCTCCCGGCGAGGCCCGGCCGCGGCGCGGTCGCGCGGCGATGACGCCACGGGCTCGGGCTCTGGCTCCGGCTGCGGGCGGTGCGGCGGGTGGCGCGCGACGTTCAGGGTCGCCGCGGGGGCGCCTCCGTAGCGGACCCGGGATCTGGGGGGAACCCCAGTGAACACCGCTCGGCGCCCACCACCTTCCCAGAACCGCCTGCAGGGAAGGGGTCGGGAGCCTGACGACGACGCAGCGGGGGCGCCGCGGGAGCTGGAGGATTTTACACGTTTCTTGGTGGACCGGGGTAGTCGTGTCGCGTCGGGTACCGGCTAAGGAGATAGAAAGTGACGGCAGAGCCGTTAGGAACCTTCTCAGTCTGAGGAGGCTGTGCAGGAAGTAAAAAATTCGCACATTAAAACTGAAGTTCGTTTAATTTAGTTTTTAGTGATGTAGCATGTTACATCATCAGTTTTCCCCAAGTGATGCACTCTTACTTCAGTGATGTAGGAAACAGCCTATGATGGCTATATTGCAGCCCCCATTCCAAATATCCCTCCATTGATCTTATATTCATTGTCCAGCATATATTTTATTTCTGATTATGATCCGTCTCTGCCTCACTAGAATGTGAGCTCTGAGAGGGACTTTGATTCCCATCACCAAGACAGTGCTTGGTACAAAGTAGCGCTTCAATGGACGATTATCAGATTGATCAGCCTTAAAATAAACTTTAAAAACCACTTTAAAATAAGATCCATGCTAAAATATAGATTGAATTTTAATTCATCTTACAGCCATAAAAGACAGTTTATACTTAAACTGCTCTTCAGAAATCTTTTTTTCAGTTAAAGCCAACTGGTTTCTTTTTATAATTTACATGTTTTAGTTTGAAATTACTTGATAACAGGTATCAAGCTGCAATTTGAAAGCCCTTCTCCAGAGATGCAGCTGTGGAAAATGCTTCTCAGAATTAATAAATAAAAATTCATATATCCCTGTCTACATCAGAGATATACATATATGTTTGTGTCTGTAGGAAGTATATGGATACACATAAACACACACATACTTTGTCCTTAGCTCTTCTAAGCAGGTCATGCAGCTTAGTCAAGAACAGCTTGTACATGTCAACTCTGCCATGAGATGTTAGATTTTAATAGTTGTCCAATTCTTTTCCTGAATAAAAGGAACTTTCAACCCTGAAATACCCAATAAAAATGAAACTTTTTAGTTGTTTGGAATTAGTTTGCTATGCTGTTTCAGTTTCTCTCAATTCAGTATGCTCATGCAGTAATCCATGGAATTTCCTTTTGGAAATGCTCCAAATTAATAGTTCTTGGTGTGCTTTGCTGGAAATTTATTCTTTTTTTTTTTTTTTTCCCAGTAAAGTAAAATTACTCATTTTAATCCTTCAGTACTCTGAGGAGGCATCAAACTGAAAGTCATTTCAGGCACCTTTTACTCATAGCATTGAATACACAGGTCTCCACTGATATGTAATAAACATTTAAGAAACTTACCTAGCTAGTGCGGCTCAGTGGATTGAGCATCGGCCTGGGAACCTAAGGGTTGCTGGTTTGATTCCCAGTCAGGGCACATAACCAGGTTGCAAGCCAGGTCTCCACCCAAGTTGCAGCTGGAGGCAGGTGAAAGACAACCATACATTGATGTTTCTCTCCCTTTCTTTCTCCCGCCCTTCCCCTCTCTAAATATAATGAATAAGAGCTTTAAAAAATAAAAGAAATTTTTGCATATATTTCCAGGCCCATTCCTCACTCCCAGAAGGAACCACTGTCTTTAATCTTGAGTTTTTAAAAATTCACTTGCTTTAATCTGAATGTTTTTGAACTTCATGTAAGTGGACTTGGTTACACTATATATTGTAACTTGGTGACTTACACGTGCTTGAGATTCATGACAATACACTGGTTTGTCAGTAATTGGTACAAACCAGGTTTTGTTTTTGTTTGTAGGGTTTTAGGTAGAAAGTCTGGCTTTTTGATTTTGAAAAGAAGAAAAGGGTAGCATCAAGAGGCATTTCTTATTATAAATGGCTACTCTGCATCTTTTGCACTTTGTCTTAGCCAAAAGGCCGAGAAGCGATTCTACTCTACATCTTTTGGACAGTCCTCCCAGGCCTGGAGAATACCGCCCGTAGGAGTCTTGCTTTTCCAGTTGCCCTTGCTTGCTGGGGTCTGAGGCCAAGACTAGATCAGATACACCCACACCCCACACAGGCCTTAGAGTCAGAAGGGGGCAACATGTCAAAGTTCTTGAATGACTTTTGCTGACTGTCAACATAACACTTGCTGTAACATTTAGACACAATGTTATAAAAAGCAAACAATGCTGATTTTGTGGTAAGAATAACTTCTGAGTTATAAATGTGTTTGGTTCCAGTGTTGACCTCACCCAAATACAGGTTTGACCTTTGATAGGTAACTTGTAAACATTTTCCTGAGCAATAGGAATGTCTCTTATTCATGGAGGGCTCTCAGGCCATGCTAACCTTGGGGTTGGGAGCTGGGGACTGACTTCAACCTGCAGGCAGTAATTCAGTCAGTCATGGCAGTGCTGCGAAGGCTCAATAGAAACTGGACGCTGACACCCACGGATGCCAGAGGGTAGTGCCTCCTGAGGGCAATGGAAGCTTTCTGTTTGGAACATTCCTGGACTCTGCATCTCCTCTTTGGCTGGCTCTTATTTTTATCCTTTCTCTGTAATAACTGTGAGTATAACTGCCTTAGGGAGTTCTGTGAGGCTTTCTTGCAAATTACTGAATATGAGGGTGGCTTGGGGAGCCCCAGAACTAGTAGCTGTTGTTGGAGGTATTGGGCAGATATGGCTGTCTTTGCTGACTGGGAGGTACCCAAAGAAGTAATTGTGCCTACAGAACAACTACCTTTCCTCCCTTTGTTTTTCTTCTTTCCTTTCTTGTGTTCTTTTTGTTTTCATAGCTCTTTCTGTGCTCTTCGTCCTCTTCTTCTTTTTTTTCAATGTATGGTTGCCTTTCACCTGCCTCCAGCTACGGACCTGGCTGGAGACCTGGCTGGAGACCTGGCTTGCAACCTGGTTATGTGCCCTGGAAGGGAATCGAACCAGTGACCTTTGGGTTCGCAGGCCAGTGCCTTATCCACTGTGCCACCAGCCAGGGCGTCTCTTCTTCTTTTTTAAATCAATCATTTATTTATCCTATCAGTAACACCCAGGAGCCTTGGATCACCTAAACAGATGTTCAAGTATAAAAAGATCTCTGATTCAGACAGTCTGTTGTGTGCTATCTGCACATGGCCATTGGGATACTAGAAGAAAGCAAAATGTCTTTAAATACTTATGGTAAAGTTTTTGTTCTACAAGGTATCATAAAAATTTGAAAATCACATTTGTAAAGGGTAACTCTGCATTTAGGGCAGAATGTTGAATGGAATGTTGAATTTAAGTTGAATGGAAGACCTGTATAATTGTTTGATCTCATTTAAATGTTTCCCTTTTTAATTTAATTTTAAGAGTTTATTTTATTATTATTTTATTTTTAGAGAGAGGGGAAGGTAAGGAGAAAGAGAGGGAGAGAAACATCAGTGTGTGGTTGCCTTCTGTGTGCTCCCAGCGGGGAACTTGGCCTGCAACCCAGGCACGGGCCCTGACTGGGAATCAAACTAGCAATCATTTGGTTCACAGGCCACGATCAATCCACTGAGCCACACTAGCCAGGGCTGTTTCTCTTTTTAAAAAAACTTTTTTCTGTGAGATAAACATTTAAAAATTATTTGATGGAAAGAAGCACTTTTACTTATCTGCAGGTCATAGATAATTTGTGAGATGAGCGAGTTGGAAGATGACGATGTTCCCCAGCTTTCTTTCCACACCTTAGCTGCTCTCCAGGAATTTTATGCTGAGCAGAAGCAGAACAGTGACCCAGGTGGGGATGACAAATGCACCACTGGGAGGATAGATGAGAACTGGGTGAGTAAATGCATTCTATGTCTACCAGGAAATACTGGTGTGGAACCTGCTCTGGACCTAGTCCAGTGTTTATATTCCATCTGATACCAGAGTACATCACCTGCCATTTGGGAGCTGAATACCTACTTGGGGAACTAGGACAGAAAGCAGGGTGGGAATAGTTTGAGGTGGTTGTAAATGCAGATTTTCCTGGTGTGAACTCTCAGGCTATTTGGCAATTAGCGGATGGGACTTTTCAGACAGGAGAATGGTGGCATGTTGTTATATCCAACACAAAGTTGGGACTCCTTTCTGTTCACAGGCACACACTGTTGGTTTTTATACAGAGCAGCAATCCTGTGGCAAGGGCAGAGTGTCATGGCAGTTAATGGTGTACCTGAACTTAAACATGTAATGAAACAATGAAAAGGAGTTCAGATGATATTAATAACTTACGGTGCAGTGCGTATTTTAATTATATTTTATAGTCCAAATTAAAATAGAAAGTAGAAGAGGAAAATAATGAATTGAAGGAAACTCCTAACCTACACTGGGATATAGAAATGTAAATTTTTTGAAGGACACAGTTGAAAATAGAAAATGCTTGAATTTCCTGTGATTCCCCTAGGTAATAAATGGATTTGTTTTTCTCTGTCACTTTGCAGTTGGAACGAAGCTTTGTATGTTTGTTTGGTTGGTTTGGTTTGGTTTTTACAATCTTACATTTTGTCAAGTTTGGGTTTCTTACATGAAATTTTCCGATTTACCATCTGTTTGAAACTGACAGTGATGAAATGTTTCTTTTCATTACTCTGAATGTTCCACCTACGAAAAGCCTCTATTTGCTTCTTTGTGTGTTTTTCTAGCTGGTGCTTTATTTAGATAGTAAAACATCAAAAACCTGAAGAGCTGCAATATTCTTGAATAGTCTGCCTCTTTCTCTTTTTCTTCTGCTTAATGTTTTGAATACTGTGTCTGTGTTCTGGGTTTGTGAATTGTCATTAACACCACTGGCTCCTGGCCCTGCTATTCAGGAGAGAAATGGGCCTATTGCATTGCAGAGGAATCCACTTTTTCCATTAAAACAAGACTTAATTTATAAATGTGAGTGGATAAATAAGAATCACTAGAAATTTAAAAGGAAACAATTGGTACGCATAGAAGGAGCAAGATGAAAAACACTTTAATCTGGGCCCTGGCTGGTAGCACAGTGGATAAGGCGCCGGCCTGCAAACCCAAAGGTCGCAGGTTCGATTCCCCAGCCAGGGCACATAACCAGGTTGCAAACCAGGTCTCCAATCAGGTCTGTGGCTGGAGGCAGGTGAAATGCAACCATACGTTGATGTCTCTTTCCCTGTCTGCCTCTCTCCTTTCCCCTCTTTCTAAAAAAAAAAAAAAAAAAAAACAATTTAATCTGAAGGGAAAAAACAAATAATTCAAGAAACATTCCTTAGGTAAACAGGCCACAGAAAAGGGGTAGGGACTGCGCATCTTTGTGGCGTCCTTTAACGTATTCTTCAGCCCTCTGTATTTATAATCCTGTTAGTTGATAGTTGAATCTAGTGGCTTAATCAGATTTAATTAGTATTTTCTGGGGTGCAGTACTCATACAACAGGTGGGATATGTTCCTCTATCAGGAGAAACATTGATTGCTTATCTCCTTTTGTGGTGTGAACAGCTAGTGTTTCAAAGTGCCTCCATTTTGTAATTAGGGCTGTCTATTAATTTATTTGTTGTTTTCTTTAATTTTATTTTTCAGTTACAGTTTACATTCAATATTATTTTGTATTAGTTTCAGGTGTGCAGAATGGTGGTTAAATAATCATACTTTACATAGTGGTCCCCTTAATATTTCCAGTACCCCATGGTGCCAGATACAGTTATTACATCTTATTGACTATATTCCCAATTATGTACTTTTTACATCCCCATGACTATTTTGTAACTGCCAATTTATATGTTTTCATTTCTTCATCATTTTCGCCCAGTCCCCCAACCACCCACCCCTCTGGAAACCATCAGTTTCTTCTCTGTATCTATCAGGCTGTTTCTGATGGTTTTTGTGGGTTGTTGTTATTTATATTGCACTATAGATTATATCACTTAGCATAATACCTTCTAGGCCCAACCAGGTTGTCCCAAATGGTAAGATTTCATTCTTTTTTTTTGGCTGAGTAATATTCCATTACATATGTGTATCACAACTTTTATAAAACCTACCTTTATCTACTTGGGTTGCTTCCATAGCTTGGCTATCGTAAATAACACTGCAGTGAACACAGGGATGCATGTTTTGGTTTTCTTTGTATATATACCCAGAAGTGGAATCACTATGTCATAAGGCAGTTCCATTTTTAATTTTTTGAGGACCCTCCATACTGTTTTCCATGGTGGCCACACCAATCTGCATTCCCAAACAATAGTGCACAAAAGTTCTCTTTTCTCCATATCCTCACCAATACATGTTTGTTGATTTTTTGATGATAGCCATTTTGACAAGTATGAGGTGATATCTCCTTGTGGTTTTAATTTGCATTTCTCTGATGATTAGTAACATTGAACATCTTTTCATGTCTATTAACCATCTCACCGTCCTCTTTGGAGAAGTGTCTATTCAGGTCCTCTGCCCCCTTTTTAATCAAACTGTTTGGTTTTTTGATGTTGAGTTGTATGAGTTCTTTATAAAGTTTGGATATTAACCCCTTATGGATATATCATTGGCAAATACCTTCTCTCATTAAGTAGGTTGACTTTTCATTTTGTTGATGGTCTTCCTTTGCTGTGCAAAAACTTGTTAGTTTGATGTAATTTCTTTCATTTGTTTATTTTTCCTTTTGTTTCCCTTGCCCAAGGAGGTATATAAGAAAATATATATGTGAACCCAAAGGTCGCTGGTTCAATTCCCCAGCCAGGGCACATAACCAGGTTGCAAGCCAGGTCTCCAGACAAGTCCATAGCTGAAAGGCTATGGTAGCTGAAAGGTAGGGGAAAGGCAACCATACATTGATATTCCTCTCTGCCTCTATCCTTTCCCCTCTCTCTAAAACTAATAAATACAATCTTCTTAAAAATAAATAAAGGGCTTATTGATAGGAACATATTTATTGCCATTTCATTATACATATATATGCTCCTCTTTTCTCTTCCTTCTTCTTCATCCTTCTAACATTTCTTGTAATACTGTATTGGTGGTGATGAACTTCTTTAGCTTTTTCCTGTCTGAAAAGCATTTTAGTTTCCTTCAATTCTGAATGATATCTTTGATGGGCAGAGTAGAGTAGCTTTAGTTTTAGGTCCCTGTTTTTCATCACTTTGAATATTTCTGGCCTGAAGTGTTTCTGTTGAGAAATCAGCTGACTGTATTACAGGAGCTCTTGCTGCTTAAAAATTCTGTCTTTATAACTTTTGCCATTTTAATTATGATGTGCTGGTGTGGGCCTCTTTGTCTTTATCTTGTTTATTTAGGAGTATGAGCTTCCTGGACTTGTCTTTTCCTTCAGCAAGTTAGGGAAGTTTTCAGTCATTATTTCTTCAAGTAGGTTCTCAATCCCTTGTTCTAGCTCTCCTTTTTTTGGTATCCTATGATGCGGATATTATTATATTTGATGTTGTCCTGAGGCATTCCTTAAATTACCTTCATTTTTTAAAAAATTATTTTTAATTTTTACTGTTGTGATTGTGTTTTCTGCCACCTTGTCTTCCAAATCATTGACTTGATCTTAATTAAGTTCCTTGAGCATCCTTACAAGCAATTGTTTTGAACTGTGTACCTGGCAGTTTGCTTGCCTACATTTCATTTAGTTCTTTTTCTGTAGTTTCCTCCTGTTTCATTTGGGGCTTCTTTTTTTTTTTTTTCCTTTTTTGCCTCCCCATTTTGGCTGCCTCCCTGTGTTTGTTGCTATGTATTAGGTAGATCTGCTACGTCAGCCAGTCTTTGTAGAGTGGCCTTATAGGTACCCTGTGGGACCTACTACAGTCTCCCTGTTCACCTGAGCGGAGTGCTTTAGGAGTGTCCCTTGTTTGGGTTATGTCAGCCTTCCTATTAAAGCTAAGTTTTTTATTTTTAAACATTAAAAAAATTCCAGCCCTGGCTGGTAGCACAGTGGATAAGGTGCCGGCCTGTAAACCCAGAGGTCGCAGGTTCGATTCCCCAGCCAGGGCACATAACAAGGTTGCAAGCCAGGTCTCCAGTCAGCTCTGTGGCTGGAGGCAGGTGAAAAGCAACCATACATTGATGTCCCTCTCCCTCTCTGCCTCTCTCTCTTCCCCTCTTTCTAAAAATAATAAAATAAAATCTTTAAAAAAAAAATTCTTACCTGAGGATATATATTTATTGATTTTAGAGAGAAAGGAAGGGACAGTGAGAGACAGATAGACATCGGTGTGAGAAAGAAACATAGATTGCCTCTTGTACACTCCCTGACTAGGGATTGAACCTGTAACCTTTTGGTATATAGGATAACAATCCAACTAACTGACCACCAGGTCAGGGTAGCAGTTGAGCCTTGATTGCCGCTGACTTGTCCCTGGGTGCTGTTGACTATCAGGCTGATTGACTCTGAGACTCGACCCCGATCACAGTGTACAACCTGTTGTGCAGCGGCTGACACCAGGAAGCAGAGTTCGCTCCAGCAGAGCCTGGTACATGCTGAGATCTCCCTTCGGTGGGTGTGCCTGCTGTGGAGCTACCTGGGTGGTGCTGTGATAGGATCTGGAAACAGCTTCTGGTTGTGTTGGTTCTGGGGCCTCTTGGGAGAGACTCCAATGTATGTGGGTCACTGTTAGATGCTGCCTGTTACCTGGGCTACCTGTTAGGAGCTACAAAGCAGTCCACGGTCGATGGCCACCTCTGTTGGGACTGTTGGGACTGGGTGCGCTGGGTGCACGTGGTAGGGGCCAGCCCTTTTGCACCTCCATCCTTCTTACCAGTCCTGATGTGGCCATTCTCTGAATCCTTGCTTATAAGACTTCTCTTCAGCTAGTCTTCAGTTTGTTATTCAGGTTAATTGTTCTGTAGTTTAGTACTAATTCCAAAATGTTTCTGGGAGAGCTTGAGTGTAACTTCCACCGACTCCCCTGCCACCATCTTGGCTCCCCAACCTTCTGTTAGTGGAGCAGACTGACAGCTGTCAGGGGAGGCGGGAGGAGGGCCTGGGTGGAAGAAGGTGAAGGGGTTAGCCAAAGAACATGCGTGCATGACCCAGCGCATAACCCAGGGACCCCGACAACGGCGATGGCCGGAGGGGAGGAGCTGCTGAGGGCAGTGTCCCCATTACAAAGGGGGTGAGAATGGGGACATCTGTAATAGTGTAAAGAATAAAAGTAAAAAGAATAATTTCCCCAAAATCTGTTATAAAGAGAAAAAAAAAGGAAAAAACCTAAAGATATGCACAGGTTTAAATGAAAGCAACCAAATTTGTACTAACTCTAAAATGATTTCAACGCCTCGCTCTGTTGCAGCAGCTGAGCCAGTTTTGGTACAGCCCGGAAACTGCTCTGCGGCTCGCCAAGGAAGCACTCGCTGCAGCTGGGGCAGGCGGAAGGTGAGATTCAACTTTTGTTTCTCTTTTGTTTTCATCTAACTTAATATTTTAAATGTCTTTCCTAGATGAGAGGTGCTTTGTAAGAAGTCTGAATCATGATCTGCAAAGTTTGTAGCTCATGGTTTGTAGAGTAAGGAATAAGAACTGCTGCAGTTACAAGACGTATTCATTGTAAGATATCTCTCCCTTTTTTAAAATTCGCTGACCTGCTTCTTCCTTTTATATCCCTACAGTTTGCTTTAAGAGAAAAAATCTTAATGCTTAACTTTTTGAAGTTTTAAGAATGTAGGTTTTCTTTTTTAACTTGGTTTTTATTTTTTATCAAAACTTCACATACATGTAATAAATGGTCCTAAAAGATTTGTTCAAAAAATATCCATTACTAATTTTTCCCCTTTGTCCACCTCCTCCCCTTTCAGCTCCCTTCCAATAGATTCTTTAGTGTTTACAACCATATTTTTAAATAGCAGTTTGGCCCATCTGGATTTGTCACCTATGTGACATTGTTTCCTGACTTCTTACCACAGAAAATGAGGCTTTATTTCTCTCAGACTTTACCGCTTCCACAGATGTGCATGCTTTCTGCCTCTGCTACCAATAGTTTTTTCCTGATTTAGGCTAGAACAGGGTTTATATTGTTATGAAAACCTTAAATGTTCTTTATAGCTGAGGCTTTTACTTTTTCCTTACTGTTAAACTTCTCATTTTTCCTGAAGAAAATATCTCCTACTTATGATGTGTTTCTATGTCCATATCACTTACTAATCCTCAGATTCTCCCCTGGTTGAAAAAATTTCCTGTCTATAAATGCAAAAATAATTCAACTCCTTGAAAAAAAACTCTGGGGCTTTGCCACCCACTCCAAGCTGGTCTGGTTGATTTCTAGCTCTTAGCACCATCGTGCTGAGGATCCTTTTCCTCTCTTTTATTCTGGATCCCTAGTTTCCTGTACCCCAGTTCTCAGTTTGCAGCCTTACTTGGGTTGGGTCCACCATCCTTCAGTAGCTTCCACAGGGAAGATATGTGGGAGGCAAATTTTTAAAACCTTTTGCATCTGAAAAATACCTTTATTCTACTCTTACTCTCAAATGTAATAGTTTTGCTGAGTGTGTAACTTGGGTTTTAAGGACATTGTGTCACTGCACCCAAGTGTTCATAGGTACTGTTGAGAAATCCCATGCTGTTGCTCCGAGTTCTTGGTAGAAAAGCTGTTTTTTCCCATCCTTGCTTAGTGCAAATTTAGGATTTTCTCTTAATTCCCAATATTTGATGTGTCCTGGCGTAGAGCATTCCCTACTTGTACTGAGGGGAAAGAGCCCATTCTTTCTCATTTCCTTCAGTTTGATTTTTCTCTTGTTTTTTTCTGTTCCTGTTTCTGGAACTCCTGTTAGCATTTGAATGTTGGATCTGATGTACTTCCTGTCTGTTTTTCTATCTATCATTTTTTTTTAAACCTTACTTTCTGGGAAAATTCCTCAACTTTATTTCACTTTCTTCTGAGTTTACCGTTTCTGCTATCATATACATAATCACCGACAGCTGTCTTTTGGGATTCATGAGATGTTTCTTTATTATTGTAGCTCGTTCATCCTTTTGAGGATATTACAGGATATTTTTTTAAAGTTTTCTTCTTCCATAGTACACATAGTCTGTGTACTCCAACATGCCTTTTCTGTTTGTTTATCTTGACCTCTAATATTAGATGCTTTCCCTCAATGTCTATTTACCTTCACTATCTGTTCACATTATGGTTTGAAAGCTGTGACAATGGCTGACCTTATTTCCTCTATCTGTGCAGTTTGATGACTTAGATGAGCTCTTTTCTAGGTAACCCCAAATATCACTCTGTCTGGGTCTTTCCTCCTGGGCTGGTCAGAGCTCTAGGAAGAGTCTTCTAATTTCTCCCTGGAAGTTATGTATTTTGTGACATCTTTCTGGGATTACACTACTGAGAGGACTCTTGATCCCAGCATCCAGCAGGTTTAACTTAATCTTTGTCATTGCCACACAGGACTGCATCACTAGTTGTCCCCCAGTCCAGAGACCATCCCTACAGTTTTCTTTCTGTCATGGAGCCACCTGGGGGCCTGGGAGAGGGAAGAGAGCCCTGGGAACAATTGTCTTTTTACATGGACCGTCAGTCCACTTCTTGAGGTACCTCGTCTGTAGCATCCTGAGTCTTTGGGGTGCAGTGATGTCGATCAGGTTGTTCCCCAGCTTTTCTGGTTGATGAGATTTGGTGGCTTGGGTCTGCCAAGTCAATACCACTTCCACTGCTTTACAGCTTCCTAAATGTGTTTCTTTGGTCTCTTCTCACATTCTCTTTTTTCTTGCAGATGTAAGCTACAACAATAAGACAGCATTTTACTTGTTTTTTGTTGAGTGAGCTTTCATATGGGCACAGATCTACACAAATGTGTCCCACCCACCATCTTTAGCTGGAAGTCCCAAGTTTTCCTTATGTCTGTTCTTTTACTTTTTAAATTATATGTACTTGTTTGTAAGTTTTTCTTAGTGATAGTGTTTTTACATATTTCTTCTTTTTTTCCATTAGTATAAGAGCTTTGGATGCAACCTTTTATTTTTTCTGACAGTCATCTTTGGTATTTTCAGGAGCTGTCATAATCTTAAAGATGAGTAAAAACTGGAGCATCTTTTGAATACTCACTGCCTGCCCTGTCCCCATCTTCTGTGACAGCACTTTACAGGGGTCACCTTGTGTAGTTCTCAAACCTCTGTGAGGGCGTCAACAGTACATTCTTAATCCTAAAGACAGAAGCTGAGGCCTAAGAGATTGAGTCATTTGCTCAGGAGTGAGCTGCCCTCCAACCCCACCACTCCATGACAAACTCCACTGTCCTGCTGGGTTCGCACCTGCTCCCTCCGTGTTGCATCTCATACACTTTCCTGCTGCCTGTGAACAGCCTTCAGAATACTTCAGAGAAGCTCTGATAGCATTAGCTCAGATGTAGTTTGTCTGAAAATGCCTTCATTTCACCTCTTTCTTGGGTGACAGTTCATTGTGCGTCTGATTGCTGCTTGTTATCTCCGGACAGTGGCGACACTGTGGCTCTACAGTGCTGCCCCCCGACTCTGGCGGTGGCCTGCGCTTGGATGCACATTTTCCCATGGAAGCAAACGTGACATCACCAGGTTGTCACACACATCAGGTGTATTTGGGCCAAGCAGGTGTCTAGCTGCTTGGAGGCCTAACCTGCACGTGTCCAAAAATGTATCTTATAGGTTTAAAGCTGAGCTTAAGTTTTAATTTTACAAAAAGTACTCTTTCAGAGGACTTTGTTCAAGATGGCAGTGTAGGTGAACACAGATGGCCCCCTCACGCAACCTCATCAAAATTGCAAGTAAACTATAGAACAACCATTGTTCAGAACCACCAGAAATACAGCTGAAGGAAGTCCTACAACTACGAAATTAAAGAAGAAAGCACATTGGGACTGGTGGGAGGGGCAGAGATGCCGAATGGGCTGGTCCCATACCCACCAGTAGCAGATAAAAATTGGGAGGGATATTTTGGGAGCAAGGGGTCCCAGCCCCACACTATCTCCCTACCCCTACCCTTGGCCCAGGGTTTTAGTGCCAAGAAGGGAAGTCTCTGTAACTTCTGGCTGTAAAATCCAGTAAGGATTCAGGCTGTGGAAGACAAACTGCCAGAGACCCAGGCAGGTCCTCTTAAAGGGCCCATGTGTAGACTAACTCGGACTCACTCTCCAGCATGGGAGCAGCAGATTGGAAGGCACCAGAGGCATAAGGAGGAACCAGAGTGTTTGGCATCGGGGTGAGAGCTGTGGGGCAGCTTTCTCCCAGATAGAAGTGCTGGCACAGGCCATTGTTCCCTGAGGCCCCCCCAGCGGGGCAGGCAGGTACCATACCTGAGGCTGCATATCTAGCTCACACTGTTTGCCCCTCCTTGTAATTCCCTGAGGTTCTCCCCACCCAACTTTCGAGCCTCCCTAAGCCGTTTCCAGTGGTTTTTCCTTTTCAGTGGCTTGTCTTGGCTCATGCTTCAGATTTTCTTAAATTCTTACAAACAGGCAGCATCTTGCCTCAGCATGTACTATGCCTATGACCCCGTGGCCCCAGGCCAGCACTAGCAGCAGCTGGTATTGCTTCACAGCTTGGACTTACTTGGGCACCTCCAAACCCAGCAAAGGTAGAGGCCAACTGCAGGTTGCTTTGTGGCTTATGCCAGGTGCCCCCTGACCGAGCACAGGTGGTGGCTGACCTTTGCATGCACCTCGCAGAAGGCCCCAGAGCATGCTCACCCAGTAGACAGCTACAGAGCACATCAGAGCACCACCACTTCAACACCTCTACAAGGGACACACTCCGTAGGCACCAGAAGAGCCCTGTCGAAGTCAGTCTGCTCTGTAGAGTAGGCTGCTTGCACAGCTGATCCTCCATGGTGGTTGGAGGTTGGTTGTCAAGGACACAGTCCCTGCAGCTGACTGGCCTGGTAAATCCCTTCCATTGGCCTGACAACAGCAATCAAGGCTCAACTACAAGAGGAGGGTGTTCTTCGCCCACACTCTGGGCACACCTCAAGTGCCCAGATTGGGTTATAGGGGAGATTGTGCCACTGGACCCTACAGGTCACTTAAACTACATTATGCTGCTCTTCCAAGCCAGAGTCATAGCAGCTCTCTCTAATAAATAGAAACAAACAGGGTGGCTGCCAAAATTTGGAGAGAAAGGAACATGGCCCAAGTGAAAAAGAAAAAGAACTGAAGAAAATGGAAGCATCATCCACTAGACACAAGAGTTCAAAACACTGGTTATAAGGATGCTCAGTGAACCTAGTGAGAACTTCAACAGCATAAAGAGGGCATAGACACCATAAAAAAGGATGAGTCAGAAATGAAGGATACACCTACTGAATTGAACAATTTACAGGGAATCAACAGTAGAGATAAAGCTGAGAATCAAGTCAGTGATTTAGAATATAAGGTACCATAAAACACCCAATTAGAACAGAAAAAAGAATCTTAAAAAATGAGGATAGTGTAAGGAGCCTTTGGGATAACTTATAGTATAACAACATTTGCATCGTAGCAATGCTAGGAGAGGAGGGAGAGAAAAAGAAAGTGGAAACTTATTTGAAAAAATAATGGCAGAAAACTTACCTAATGTAGTGAAGGAAATGGACATGCAAGTTCAGGAAACACAAAGCGTCCCAAACAGGACAAGCTCATAGAGGACCACACCAATATGCATCATAATTAAAATGGCAAAGAAAAGACAAGGAATTTTAAAAGCAGCAAGAGGAAGGTAGGTAGTTACCTACTAGGGAACTCTTATAAGACTGTCAGCTGTTTTCTCAAAAGAAACTTTGCAGGCTAGAAGGGGTGGGCAAGGACCTTCAACTAAGATTACCCAGCAAAGCTATCATTTTGAATCAAAGGACAGATAAAGAGCTTCTCAGACAAGAAAAAGCTAAAAGAGTTAGTCATCAATGAACCAGTATTATATGAAATGTTAAAGGGATTTCTTTAATAAGATCAAAATATGAACAATAAAATGACAGTAAACATAGCTATCAACAAATGATACTTAAACAAGCCAAACAGTAACAACCATAGATACAGAGAAAATTTTTCTGGTTGCCAGATGGGAAAAGGGGCATGTGGAAGGGCAAAAAACGTGATGGTATTAAGTATAAATTGGTGGTTACAGAATAGTCATGCGGATGTAAAGTACAGCATAGGATATAGAGTAGCCAAAAAACATATTCGTGAGTTGTGGACATGGGCAGTGGTGTGGAGGTTGCTGGAGGGAGGAAGTCAGGGCTGGTTAGAGGGGGTCAATTGGGGAAAAATTGGGACAATTATAGCATAAACAATAGAATGTAATTTAAATTACAGAAAGTACTTTTTTTGAATGAAAATATCTATGCATGATAAAAACCTAGAAGTTATAAAGGGGATTAAGAAAAAGCCAGTTTCCTTCCTCTTTATTTCCAGGCCCCAGTTCTCCCATGAAGTTAGTTTTAAAAGTTAATTATTGGAACACTCACTACCCATTCATAAACTGCAGGCTGCTGGTAATAATTTCTTTATACAAAACAGCAGCCAAAATGTATGTATTTTTAATTATGTATTTTTGAAAACTGGAGTTACTGAAGCAGTTATTTGGGGATTTTCTTTCAAGATTATGAATATTACAAAGTAACTTCAAAATATTTAGTTCAGACTAAAAGTACTTAAATGTTATAAGTTAAAGGACCATGAAAATAATAGGTAAATTTAGTGTTGGACTATCTAATTTTGCCCTTATATATTCCTAATGTTTTACATTTTTTACTATAAAAAAGCACATCTCTTTCATACCTTAACATTATGAATTGGAATTGGATATTTTTAAAATACCAGATTCCTTAGAAATGAGATAGTTATATTTTCTCTGAGAATTTACTGCTGCATATTAGTTGCGCTGTTGTTTCCTGTAGAGGCCTGAGCACAGGACCTGATTTTAGTGACGCTGTCTGGTGCAGGCAGCTGTCTGCCACATCTCAGGGTGCACTTGCTTGTGTTCCAGGATCGCCTGTGTGAGCACCCCCAGTGTGTACCAGAAACTGAGAGAGCTGCACAGAGAAGACCTGGACGTGTATATCTTTGAGTATGATAGACGATTTGCCATTTATGGAGAGAAGTTTGTCTTCTATGATTACAATAATCCACTTGACATCCCTGAAAACATCACTGCTCAAAGTTTTGACATCGTCATAGCAGACCCCCCATATCTGTCTGAGGAATGTCTCAGAAAAACATCTGAAACCATCAAGTACCTGACCCGGGGCAAGATTCTCTTGTGCACAGGTAGGTGATATTCAGGCCTCAGGTGTCTCAGAAAAACATCTGAAACCATCAAGTACCTGACCTGGGGCAAGATTTTCTTGTGCACAGGTAGGTGATATTCAAGCCTCAGGTGTCAGGACTTGGAAGAGATCTTAGAACTCAGATTTTGAATCCACCATCTACACTGTGACCTTAAACAGGTTATGTAACCTCTCTGTGTCCGTTTCCACACCTGTGAAAATGGGGCTGGTAATGCTGTCCGTCTGAGTGCCTCCCACACATCGGGTGGGGTCACACATGGTGAGTGCACTTGTCATCATTAGTAGTTGATACAGCCTTTGCACTTGAGAGAGATGTGGACTCTGGAGTTAATGTGGGTTGCCTGAGATGGCAAGCTAGGTGTTAGGTCAGGTTTATTACAGCAGAACAGTGTGCGTTTTCGTGAGGTTGAGATGCTGAAATTTGACCCAGAACTTAAGTGGTTAATTAGCACTCTAGTCTGGGTAGCCTGGTGTCCAGGTCCTGAGGTATGATCCCCCTGCTCCTGTACCCAGGTACACGCTTTTCCCTGGAGCCCCCAGGCTGAGCATGGAGCCGTCTGTTCCGGTTGTCAAGCTGTGGTTAGTCGAGAACACTTCTCTCATTCACACCAATAGTATTTATTTATTAATTTATAGCTGTGACGAGCCGTTTGTTCCAGCAGACCATGGAGTATACATTTGGTTTTGGGGGATCAGCTAAAAATGAACACAAAAGATGGAAGAAATGGGTTCCTAATGTGGAAAGTATAGGAAAGAATCAGAGAAAGACAATGGGCACAGAGTCGGGGGGCTGTGTTGCAGATCCACTGGTTCTCTGGTTCTCTGGGCTGAGCAGCACTGCAGCAGTGACCTCAGGAGGCCCTAAGGACCCAGGTGATGGGGCACGAGGGTCCCCTCACATACTGGAGCTAGTCAGGGCTGGAATTTTCTTTTTAAAGTGTTCGGCCCCAAAAGAACATGACCAGATTGCTTTTCCTTTGTACCAACAGGAATTGATAAGGTGAGTGAACTCAGCATCCGGCTGAGGCAGCAGGCTGGATGGAGGTGGGTGGTAGGAAAGGAGGGCGGGGGTGGAGGAAGGATGAGCTTGGAGATGAAGCTGGAAGGTCGTGCTGCGCTCTGCCTGTGGGAAGTGAGAAACGGGAGAATCCAGAGTGAGTCCTGGGCTCCTGCCTGTGTGGCACCTGCCAAGCATCGAAGGACGGGTGCTTGGCAGCATGTGGGACGGTGTCCACAGCAGCAACAGGCTGTGCAACACAAGCAGTGGGGTGAGGACAGGGCTGCGGGAGAAACTGGGGTTGGGTAGCCAAAGGCTGGTGTGAATGTACATACTCCTCTAAGTTTGCAAGAGTGGATGTTACTGGAAAGGGGGTTCCTGACCAAAGTGGAAAACACCAGTTTTTAATCATTATTTTCACTTTCCTTATGTTACTTCATGGGGTATAACCTATTTCTAAAGCTTTTAACTGTCTGAACTTTACAGAGATAGGAAACAAATATTAAGTAAGAAAGAAAAAGAGGAAAGTAAGTAATTTGCAAAAAATGTTGGGAGAAAGGAAAAAGGAATCTGGAGAACTGACCTCCAGCTGCATTTGCTGAGCAGTATCAGCTCACCTCACCAGAATACAGGGTGCCCACTTGTATTTGTCTCCAGGTACACCTGGTCTGTTCTCTTCAGGTGCTGTCATGGAAGAAGAGGCTGTGAGACTCCTTGGAGTGAAGATGTGCAAGTTTACTCCAGAGCACACCCGGAACTTGGCCAATGAGTTTTGTTGCTATGCTAATTATGACTCTGGGCTGGACCATGATGTGTAAATGCTAGAAAGGATCCTGTGTAACATTCCCCTTTTTATTTTTTCTCAGTAGGCTGTGAAGCTGTGCCCTTCTCCCCTCCCCCACACTAGGCTTTCCCTGGCCTAATTTCCCAAATGAGGACAGAGCTCCTCATTGGGAGTTCCTACTGAGGGCATTGCAGATCTCAGGATTCTTCCCAATGTGAATCTGTGGAACTGCAGTTGGAAGAAATCTTTGAACCCACCTAACCTACTCTCCTCACTTAACAGAAGTGCAAATACCTTAGTGGCTTGGCTAACACTTGAATTGGACAGAACTTTGGCCTCCACCTTGGGCCCTACATCCCCTTAAAGTGGGCTCATTCTGACTCTGTGTGTGGACTGCTGACCCTCCTGCAGCCTTCCAGGAGGGTTGCGGCCTCTTGTGGAGTCTCTCCTTCACCCCAGCCCCTCAAGGACACAAGACTTGCCTCCTTGTGTCAGATTTTTCCTTCTCTCTCAATTCTTGGAGGAAGGATGGGAACACAGCCCAGGTGACCTCAGTATGGCCCAGCCCAGTGTCCTACCTAGAGTCACCTAAGAAAATGACAAAGTGCTATCTGTAAACCAAACAACTGAAGCAAACAGGATGTGAGCAGACTGCCAGACTCAATTATTGTTCAAAAATCATTCCCCCTGTCCCACAGCACAGAATACTCCTCAGCAACCGTAATGAATTATTGATACTCCTAACTTGGATGGGATTCAAGGTATTATCAGGGGCATTGTGGTGCATGAAGAGGGCAGCCCCTTAAGTTCCACACTGCATTTTCATTTATGTAGGAATGCTGTGCAGGTCAGTGGTTGGTGGAGGCTAGGATGAGGTGGGGTGGGGTGGGGTCTTTGGTGCTGGGCCTGTTCTGAATCTTGAATGTGCAGTGGTGACAAGTGTACACATGCAACAGCATTACACAGAGCTAAACATGCACACAAATGTTACGTGTGCACAACTGCTAAAATGAGTGATGTCCTGGGTGGTGCCCATGTCCATTGCTGGTTGGGAGGCTTCTGTTACACAAGATGTTGTCACTGGGGGAGACTGGGCAGTGGACACACAAGACCTCTACTATTTTTGCAATTTTCTGTGAATGTGTAATTACAAAATAAAAATTTTTTAAATAACTTCTCCCCCATCTCATGTAACTTGCTTTGGCTAATTACACATGAAGGAAGTCACTTCCAATTCGAACCTTATTTTCCTTCTGACACTGTGACCAGCAAAATTACAGAGAAGTAGTTTGGACTGTCCAGGTTCCCAGGTGGAGCCCAGCTGCAGCCAGCCTGCAGGGGGAGTGGGAAGTAAACCCTGGAAGCTTAAAACCATCCACTGGGATTGCTTTCACTGCGGCCCAGCCCAGCCCAGCCCGCCCTGGGAGCCAGCGCAAGCATGGCAGCCCGGGCTCAGCGGTGGTGGGCCTGCCTGAGCTCACTTCTCAAACTGCAGTCATCCCATTGTTGTGTAATTCAAAATCTTAAGATCCTTCAGTGTTTTTATGAGACAGTTATATTTTTATCAATGTACTTGGGATGGATGTTAAGTATTCAATGTGTGTGTTCTTTAAAAAAATAACCCCTGTCATATTATTTCCTTAGGAATTAGTTTGCTAAAAATTACCTAGGGAAGTAACATATTCTATAACAAATCATGCATGGAAATGTAATGTGTAATTTAGGAATTGTGGGCGTATTTCGCAGCCTAGAAATAACAGAATTTTAGTTCTATAAATCGAGCATGTAAAATGAAAGAAACCTATTTCTCCATGGGGTGGAGAAGGGAAGGGACAACACTTAAATAAAAATGGAGCTACATTTTGTTTAGTAAGCAGCCAACATGTGTTGTTGTTATTGTTGTTCTGCTTTGGACCTTTTGTGATTCCAGTTTTGACAAGCCCATGTTCATTTCTGATTGGCTTCTGGATCTCATGAATGACCTTTAGCTGTATCCCAGCAACCTGAAAAGCTTGGCCTAGGCCTGGGTGTGTTCCGTGTCTGTGTGGCCAGTGGCAGGCAGAGTGCACGTGGCCACCAGCTCAGGCCTGTGAGGAAGGCTGGGTGATGCTCTGATGGGCATTCTCAGGAATAAACTCTTACATCTTAACCACATTACCACAAAATCCAAAGAGAACTTTGTAAGTCCCTCCCAAATCAAAGATTTGCACTAAGACAACCATAGAGTGAGTTCGAGAAGGGATTGTAATTGCAGTTTTTCTGGCAATTCAGAGATTTTCATGTGTTTGGTTTGGGACAGCAAGAACAAAATGTATGGTGAAGGGAATGAGAATCCCATGCTGACTCTTTTCCTTTCCTTCTCCAGTCAGAGTAGGAACCAGTTACTAAATCTGACCTCTTGTCCCCTTTGCCTTGATACAAGACATGTAGTCCAACCACAGGTTTGGGTCATTGGCTGGTGAACGCAGAAATGTTGGCAGGTGCCAGCATCTTTTGAAGGCTGTTCCCAAATGATTCCATTTTTACAAAACAAGCATATAGTAAAAATACTGTCAGTTGGCTGGGAAAAGTCTTCATTAACCAGCAAGGTATCTCCATTCTGAGCATTGCCATGCAACCCTCAAAACAGAATTACTGGATGGAAACAGACATGGTGGCACTTACTGAGTGGAGGAGAGGATGCTATGAAATGTACTGCAATCTGATGCTGCTAGAATTTAGGTCACCTGTCCTTCTGCCTCCCTGGATGGACAAGATGCAACTGTTTATACCAGTTTTATTGGGACCAGGGGGAAAAGATGTCCTTGAACTTTGGTGGCATGTCTCTAGGCATTAAATCCCCCTATTTCTTTGATAAAGCACAATACTAATCCCCTCCCCACCAAGTAAAAACTTCAGTTTTAACTAGAGAACAAAATTCTGCCCAATGAATTCATTATTATTCATTGAAGCAGTAGTTCCCCATACTGGGTCACTGCCCTCTAATTTCAATATACAGTGAAATCTCGAACTTAATTTGTTTGAATACTGAATCTCCTTTGCTGTCTCAGTGAGAGACACATGACTGACCACTCAGGTATCAACATGAAAGGGTTATAGGGTAGAGAGTCAAGACCCTAAGTTTTTTTTTGTTTGTTTGTTTTTTTTAAAGATTTTATTTCATTATTTTTAGGAAGAGGGGAAGGGAGAGATGCAGAGGGAGAGAGACATCAATGTATGGTTGCATTTCACCTGCCTCCAGTGACAGATCTGATTGGAGACCTGGCTTGCAACCTGGTTATGTGCCCTGGTTGGGGAATCGAACCTGCGACCTTTGGGTTTGCAGGCCGGCACCTTACCCACTGTGCTACCAGCCAGGGTAAGACCCTAAGTTTTATTAGACAACTGAGATATTTTTGTGAATAACTTAGTCAAGAACAGAATTGTTCGAGAATCAAGACTTTGAGAACCAAGAGCTGATGAAGTCTACCTAATTGCTGCTGCCTAGGGATTTTACTTTACACTTCTTTTATACCAATAATAATAATTCAGGCACTTTGAAGTGATACAAACAGAACAAAGAGTTGGGTATTTACTTGCAACATAGCTCATGAGTCACTGTGGCAGTATGTTTGGGCACCTGCTGTGTGTGTGCGGACACTGCCAGGTGCTTCGACACGCTATTCAGCCCTCATGACGCCTGTGAGGTGGATGGTACCACCGCATTTTGTAGATGAGCAAAGTAGCCCTGATTCCTGGGCAGCACACGAAGTGAGCAGTGGCCCAAGCATAACCAGTGCACTGACGACCAACATGATTTCCACTTTCAGCTGAGTGTGCATATGGTGTGCATAGCACCTGGAGCAAGGTAAGTGCTCAATAAATAGGTGGATGAATGTGTCACTTAGAGAAAAAAGTCCAAAGAAAAGCTGTCTTTGTAGATCTTAGAACAGAAGACCAGTTTCTTCCATTGGGGATGTGCTCCCTTTTTACAAACCAAAGTAACAATGAAGGTAGTTTCCTCTCCCTACCCATCCTTGTTTTCACTGTATCTGAGGAGTGGCTGAAAGAGGATGCACAATAGTGGTGATGGTTGAAAACTACCACCCAAATCCTAGCTTGAAAGAATTTTTCTTTTTAATCTATGGATTTTTTTGTTGTTTGAGATCTGAACTGGCAACAAGAGGCTGCTCTGAAGCTTCTGTTTCCGGACAGCGTATTCTAGATACACCATCACTCGGGCAACCTTTTTAAAAATTTCCCAAATGACACGGAACTGTCCACAGCTACTTGGAAAATCCAGATTTGGTTCAGTGATGTGTTTTCACGCACAACTTCTGTGAACAAATAATAAAAGTTGAAAGTCCTCTCAATGAATCTTGTGTCCAGGTCAGATCAAGTGAAGGCTGAGGGCAACCAGAGCTGTTTATTTCTGTGGCAGTTGAAGCTCTGAAGTGAAACACATTTTAAAAGAAAAAAAACCCTTCTTAGCTTGCTAGGGTGTCACAGAAGAGCAGAGGATTTCACTTTACATTTTCACTTTAAGACCGAATCAAATGTTAAGGTTCCACCATAAAATTAAGATAAACATATTGTTTCCTCTAAAACCCCGTTGAAGCCATCAGAGAAATACACACAAGCAACATACCTTCACTGACACTTTTAATGATCTAAAAAGAACTTTTAACTTTTACAAATAACTGTTCAGGGACAGATTCTGGCATAAAGAGGAGAAGGATTTGGCTCACACTGCACTATGCAGATAAAGAGGCTCCAAACCACATTTTGGAAATGGGTAATTTGGCTCACTTTCCCCAAGTATGTGGCTAGTTCCAGAAGCCCTTAAGAGAGCCAAGAGTTGGTTCTTTTTGAGAGTTGGCAAAGATGTCACATTTCACATGTTGCCTTATCTCGCCACTTCTTATCCATAAGTTGGCCTCACTGACTTTGAAAAATGAAAAAGTTTTAATTGAGTAAACCTGCAGCCATGGATACACTCATGAATAAACCCAAGTTTGGGATTTCTGCAATGGCTCTGGGGTGACCCGAGTCTGCTATGTACACTTCCCTTTTATTTCTGTAGCAGCCCCTAGAGATTGTCACCAGAGAGGTGACCATGTCAGTTTCAGGCCTGTCCATCTGGTTGTGCCAGCAACCGGGGACAGGCTGGCTTCAGAGACTCAGGCACACGCCAAAGAGAGTTTATCTGGGGATTTCAACTGTGCTTCTAAAACCTTGCAGAGGAAGTGAAAAGAGTTATAAAATGTGTCCAGTAAAAAACCTGGTAACTGTTTAAAACTGCTAATATAAAAATTGTTTCTGACCCTATAGAAAACACGTCGGTATATATATATATTCTTTTTATAAAAATATGTCTTAAAAAGCGTCTACCACCTACCTACGTGTTGGAGGCCGTGACCTCCTGCGTATCCTAGCAGCAGTGTCACCTGCGCCCAGAGGCTGGGCAGGGGGGCAGGGTCTGCAGCCTCAGGGGCCTTGATGACCTGTCCTGTCCCAGCGTTGGTTTCCCTACACTAGGCAACTCCGTCAGTTCCAGCTGCTGTGCGCGGACCTCCGCCTACAAGCGGGGATGCGGCGAGGTTGGCCTGCGCAGTTCACGGTCCCGCTCCTGGGCGGACAGGCCTGCGGAGGTCCCTGTCCCGGTCCTGGTGGCCTGAGTCCCGGATTCGTTCTTTTCCGTCGCGGTCCGATCCGGGGGTGGCAGGCGCATCTCGGTCGGGCGCAGGAACGCAGGTGCAGCCCACGGGCACCGCCACGTACTCCTCCGTGTAAACGGAACGGCCCCCAGCACAGCCCGCAGTGCGGCGCAGCACCACGGTTGGCAGCAGCACGGGCGCACTGCGGAGGCGCAGGTCCTCCTCGCCGCGGGGCCCGGTCAGGCAGCCGCGGCACAGGCAGTAGGCCTCCGGCAGCAGCCGAGGGTAGCGGGTGGGGTCGTAGGACAGCCTGCGGAGAGAGGCGGGGTGAGTGCGCCGGCCCAGAGCCTCGGTTCAGCAAGCGCTCGGGCGGCGTCGCTACAAACGCAGCACACGCTCCGCCGGTGCGGAGGGTCCGCCCGCAGGGCCAGCGGCCCAGGACTGGTGCGCGCTCGGCGGTGTGTAGGGGTCGGTGCAGGCCCGGGTGGAGGGGCCCCACTGTAAAGTGAGCAACCTAAGGGGCACTAGGTAGTGCTGAGGTTACCGCTCACAGGAGCAGGAGGGTTGGCCAGACGCGGGACTCCTGGTAGTGTCCCTGCGAGATCTACATCTGCGGAGGCAAAGACAGACTTCACAGCTGGCCATTCCCTAAGCCCTTTTCAGACGGCATTAATGTCCCTGTAACACCATCCCTACACAGCATGTGTACCCACTGGTGACCATGCAGCCAATACAATGGGATCAGACACCTTCCCTGTGCCAGGACCCCAACTCTACCCTTGAGGGGCCACCTCCAGGCAGAACCTCCTCAGCTGTAGTGCACCAGGCTCTGCAGCCTTAGAAGGGGCCGCCTGTTGCCAGGGCACTGCCCACACTGTCCCCAGGCAGGTGACTCTGCATGGGGCTACCTGGCCTGGGCACCAGACCATGCAAACACTGGTCATCTGGTTGCTGAAAAAGCCATGAACTAAGGAAGCTCTGAGACACATGTCCAGAAGGCCACAACGTGAGCCCAGTGTCCATCTGTCAGGGCCCATGTGCCCTCCCCTGTGAAGAAGCCCAAGTCACAGCAGTGAAGAGCAAGCCTGGCCAGTCTGGGACATTTGAAGTGCATGAAGATTTAAACCTGGTCAACTTCCTCCTCATGCAGGCAGGTCAGATGCCAAGGACTGAGCGTCAACGGTGGCAAACAGCTGCTGCCACCCTGAAGGGTCTGGGTTCCCTGGGGAACAAGAACAGCCCCAGGCCCAACTGCAGCCTCTACTACCTGCTCCCCAAAGCAAGGAAGACACGAATGCAGAGGGAGTTGATTATCCTCATTTCTCATGGGATCACCATGGCTCTAAACTCTCATTTCCATTAATCCACCCATTTAACACTTGTATAATCATCTTATGAATGTTTCTCTTCTGGAGCTGAGTGCAAAGACTGCTACATTTTCTCAGAATCATAGCTACGACTTCTCCAACATCTCAAGCGACACACCACCATTTGCAGACCTACCACGTTCCAGAGCAGGAGGTCCCCCAAAGTGATGCTGACTAATGGGAGCCTGAGGTAAACAAAAAAATGCGGCCTTACAGGTTTCAGAAGCCCAGACCTAGACCTTGAGGTGTGTGCAGTTTCTGACCCACCCCTTTACCAGGCGCTCCTGGCAGCAGGGAGGCTATGGCGACCTTGACTAAGTCATAGGTCCTTCAAGTGACTGGTCCTGTGGACTAGTCCTCACTGCTAATGACTCAAATGCAGCAACCAGGCTGAAAGGTCTTCAATGAAGTATGCTGGGACTGTCTAGTAAGAGTGGGCAAAGATGGCAGGGCCTGGGAGAGGTGCGCAGGGGAGGGACAGCTGATGCTATCGCAGGAGTGAAGTGGATGATGCACCCCACCAGTGCTGGGGACATGGAGAGAGTGACAGGATTAAAGGACATTCCCTGTGAAGGAGACCATGCATGCCACTGAGGGAAGGTGTTAACTCTGAGTGGCCCGAAGTGGGCGGATGGCCATAGACAGGGAAGGGGGATATGCAATCCTTCTTTTGCTTTGGTAGAATATCTTTAGACATTGATGGTGAGGATGGCTGGACAGAGGAGAGTCTGGAAATGATATCTTTATGCAATGAGAAACTTATTCAACACCAATGACATGCCACTTACACAGTGGGAAAGAGCTAAGATAATTTTGCCTAAAGGGAGGTGTTGTGTGGGCATCCACATCCCAGAGTCACCTGGCACTTGTAGAAAGCAAGGACTCAGGGATACAGGTGTGGGTGGGATGCTCTGACAGGGTGGGTCACAGTTCAACCAGCAGACCATGCCCCACCTGCCACTAGAGCATTCTAAAGTCCAGAGGGACACTTCCTGTTTGAGTGTGGGGATTAGGTAGCAATGGAGGAACAAGGAGGCCTCAGGAACAGGCAACCCTGCTAGTGGCAAGCACACTACCATGGTCCCTATCTTCCCTCTCATTCCTGCACCTGGAGGACAGAAGGCAGACTCAACTGTGAATATAATGCATCTGTCAAGTGAAAACTGGGGACGGTGGGAGCTGCCTGCAAAATTCAAGTGTCTGCCACAACACCCTGACATTCACAGAGCTCACCCCTTTGCCTCCCCACAGGCACACAGACAGCTGAAATTAAGATGTTAAGCTTCTTATCACTACAGCTTTTTTGGCACTGCTGTGCAGGCTTTCCTAGCACAGTGGACTCTGTCCTTCTGGGGATCAATAAGGCCGTCCACTCGACTTTTCCAACCTTCCCACCTTCTCTGAAATGCCTCACTCCTACCCACAACTGGAGTGCTGAAACACAGGGTTCCTGGGGCTCCTCATGCTGGGTTCCTGTCAGGAAAAGTCCCAAGTCCTATGCTTTGCCTTCCCGGGCCTGCACACATGGTCCTTCATGGTCCCACCCTTGTACCTCTTCACCATCCTCCCCGCTGAGCAGTGCCTTACATGTGCTGCAGCTAAGCTCTGCTTAGGATGCCCTTCCCAAAACTCAGCTCAGGGAAGACCCACCATATTTAAGGTCCAATTCAAGGCAGTATCTTAAGAGTTTTCAAGTTTCCTTAGTCGAATTTCATCTGCTCCTTGCCCGTATTCTCATAACACTTTGGGCCTCTCAGAGAAATGGTGAGCGGATGATGGTGTTCCATCCTTCGTGCCTAGAGGTCAACATAAGACCCCAACTGAACTTTCCAAGGAAGGGGGGTTCCTACAATCTCCAGCCACTTTCATCATTTATTCCACAAACATCTGAGTACAGTGACGTTTTGGGTAGCGGGGTGCTGATGAAACACATCTATTATCCAAGGCCTGATCTGGGCATAAATGCATAAATACCTAGCCAGCCGACCCTGTGTGGCAGGCAAGGGAGCTTCCTAGCAAATGTGATTCCTGGGCCTGTCTGCCTAGAGGAGGGAAGGAAAAGGACAGTTAGGGCAGAGGCCGAAGCCAAGAGCACAGAAGGGAAGGTGGGGCTAAGGGATGTAGAGCTGGGCTGGCAAGGGTCTTGATTCACAGCAGAGAACTTGGCTTTCACCCTGAAATGGTGAGCAGAATGTCAACAGGGAAGGGACCTGATTAAATAGAACTTTAGTGGATCCCTCAAACAATGGGATGGAGAAAGATCTGGAGTTGAGAGAGGTGCTGATGGAAGGTAGCGATTTCCAAATTATTAGCATATAGAGGGTAGTTAAGCAAAATCATTCAAGGCAGTGTAGGGATATACCAAGTAAAAGGCAGGAAAACCAACTTTTAAGGGAGAAATCTAATTGTGGACACTGACAGGGATAGCAGTATACTCCCTGGAGCCAGGAAGGGCAGAGGCTTGAGAAGAGGCTGGTCCAAAACCCAACTGGAATGTGATTTAACCAGTTTACTGTTAATATAAGAATGGCTAACATACTAAAGAATACTATGAGAATATGACCAACAATATATAGAATGTAGGAAACTCAGCAGATGTTTCATTACAAAGGGATAAAAAGAGGCAGGGGGATCTGCATATTAAAGTGTTTCAGGAAACCATCAACAAAATGAAAAGGCAGCCTATTGAATGGGAGAAAATAT
The DNA here is from genome assembly GCA_004026585.1 of Noctilio leporinus. Lineage (NCBI taxonomy): Eukaryota > Metazoa > Chordata > Mammalia > Chiroptera > Noctilionidae > Noctilio > Noctilio leporinus. The sequence continues at coordinate 102,099 of PVIW01003372.1, forward strand.
TTGTAATCGTATATCCAATGAGTGGTTATATCTAAAATATATAAAGAACTCCAACTCAACAGCAAAATACCAAAAATGAAATTAAATAAACAGGCAGAGGAACCAAATATATGTTTCCAAAGAACACATACAGATGACCAACTGGTACATGAGAAGATGTTCAACATCACTAGTCATCAGGGAAATGCAAATCAAAACCATAATGAGATACCTCATCATACCTGTTAAATGGCTGTCATCAATAAATCAACAAACAATAAGTGCTGGTGAGGATGTGGAGAAAGGGGAACCCTAGTGTATTGTAGGTGGGCATGCAGACTGGTGCAGCCAGTGGTGGACAGCAGTATGAAAATGCCTCAAAAATTAAAAATGTAGCCTTGGCTGGTGTGGCTCAGTGGATTGGCCCTGGCCTGCAAACCCAACGGTCGCTGGTTCGATTCCCTAGTCAGGGCACATAACTAGGTTGCAAGCAGGTCTCTAGCCAGGTCCTTAGCTGGAGGCAGCCATATACTGATGTTTCTCTCTCTCTGCCTCTCTCCCCTACCCTATCTCTGAAAATAAAATCTTTAAAAAAAATTTTTTTTTTAAGTTAAAAATGAGATCCAAGATGGTGAAGGAATAAGTGGAGGCTACACTAACTTCTTCCCAGGACCAATCTGGAATTACAACTGAATTGTGGAGTAATCAACCGGAATAACCAACTGAACAATAGCTGAAGAGAAGCCTTACAACCACAGAGAGACAAGAGAAACCACTTTACCACAACGTGACTGTTACAGAGTGCAGAGGAGACACAAGAGGGCTGGCTGGGCTCCCACAGGTGGCAGCTGAGGCGCAGGAGGGAAATTTCAGTGGCTGGGCAGCGGAGGGGCAGGGGTGGGGGACAGTTTCCATGAGAAGTGAGGGGTCTAAACCCCAAGCTGAGCTTCCTAGCCTTACAGCATCAGAGCCATAAAGGAACCCAGATAATATCCAGCTGTAAAAAGTGGTGGGGTTCCTGTCTGCCAGAGAGAGATGGCTAGAGGCACAGACAGCCTTATAAAGGACCAATGTGTAAAATTTCATTTGCTGCCACTTAACCTGGGCTCTGGTAAAGGAAGAGCCGAGTGGACTAGAGACACTTGAGGAGAGTTTGGGGATGGTGGCTTTCGGGAGTGAATGGAGGGAGCAGCCACCAGGATCCAGGATGACCCACCCCCCATACCACAGGAGCCACCTTGCTCACGCAGACCACTCCCTCCGATGGCATCAGCCTGAGGAGAAGCAACGGCGCTGCCCACAGGAATTGCTCTGCCCCACCCTGTGGGTTTGAGGCTTGACTGCTGATTACAGATGGACTCCATTAACAAATGAAGGAGACAGCCACAGATTCTGGATCGCTGTTAGTCTTGAACAGGCTGCTTAGGGCCAGGTTGGGACCCCTTCTGATAACACCAGGGTGGATCCAGAAAGAGAAAAAGTGGTAAATGCTAGATACTACTGAGACAAATTCCAAATAAATTTTATTTATTTTCAGAGAGAGGCCAAGGGAGGGAGGAAGAGAAACATGATGTGCAATTGGTTGCCTCACGCATACCTCCGACCTGTGACCTGGCCTGAGACCCAGACCTGTGCCCTGAAAGGCAATCAAACCCATTACCTTCTCCTTCACAGGTCACTACTCAATCCACTGAGCCATGCTATCCAGGACTGCAAAGTTTGTTAACATCCACTTCTTATCCTTCAAGTTTGTGCATATTAAGTCACTAGTTTTTATATTAATCTCAAATTTCATATTTTGCTCCACCCTTTTTTTACTCCTTTTTACCTTATTTCCTTTTATTTTCATTTTAAATTCTATTTTCTTTTTTTGCTACAACTTGTTTCCACTCCACACATATTATTTCTCCCCTTTCTTGCCATGCTTATTGTCATCAGTCATGCCACATTCTTTTCTTTTAAAGATTTTATTTATTATTTTCAGAGAGAGAAAGAGGGTAAGGGAGAAAGGCAGAGAGAGAGAGAGAGAGAGAGATTAATGTATGGTTGTCTTTCTCCTGCCTCCAGCTACAGACCTGGCTGGAGACTTGGCTTGCAACCTGGTTATGTGCCCTGGCTGGGAATCAAACCAGTGACCTTTGGGTTCGCAGGCCAGTGCCAATCCACTGAACCACACCAGCCAGGGCTACATTTTCCCCATTCTTATAGTACACTTTTTTCTCTCCATCTTTCTCAATCTTTGTTCATTGGTTGTGGATATGGTGGTTCTTGTTGCATTTCTTCAATTTTATTTTTAGATCTTCACTATTTTTGTATTTTAAATCTCAGTTTTACTATTGCCTCTCCTACTCCATTTTGCCTTCCTCCTGACCTTCCTAGTTTTCATTTTAAATTTGAATTTTTCCCTGCTTAGCCTGGTTTTCATTCCTCATTCTTAGTATTCTTCTCCCTCTGTCATCTCAAAATCACTTCCCTTTTCTTTAGACATCTCTTAAGCTTTTTTTTTTTTTCCCCCTTACATTCCCATCTCACCTACATTAATCTTTGCTCACTGGCTGTAGATAGTGCTGTGGTGGAACTTTTTCTCAAATTGGGTTTTTCTTTCTGTTCTCTCTCTCACTATATATGTATATACACACACACACACGCACGCACACGCACACGCACATATATATGTAAATTCTGTTTAAGCCTAATATTATATGCTTCTCTTACTTCATTCCACCTTCTCTTTTTTAATTTACAATGTAAATTTTACTTTCTTTCTCATTGCCTTGTTCCTATTCCCTACTCTTATTATTGCTCCTCCCTCTGCCATCTCAAAATCATTTTTCTTTCAGTTAGTCATTTTATATTTGTTTTCTTTTTTATAATAATCTTAATCTCTTTACACCTTTACTAATACTGGCTCATTAGCTTTTGATAGTGTGATTGTAGGTGAGGGTTGTTTTTGCAGGGATGAGTTTCCTTCCTGGGCTGTTTGGTTTTGTTCTGGCAGCACCTGTACAATATATACAAGACATGGTGGGTGGAGTTACTCTTAGCTAGTTGGAGGGAAGGATCCATTAAGAATGACACAGTAACAACCGAAACCCAATTACAACCAGAGAGCCCAGGAAAATGGCATAAAGAGCCTCCCAAGGGCATCAATTTCAGTAGATCAAGGAGACTGCACCACTGAATCCCACAGGTCTCCTACCACAGAAGGTCACGCCAAAACACAGTGAGTCAAAGCAGTTCAATCTAAGAAGCAGCAACAAACATGAAGAGTCACCTAAAATGGGGAGACAAAGAAACAATACTCAATCAAAAAGAAAGGAGAAATCCCCAGGAAGAATACTAAATAAAATGGAGGCAAGCAAACTATCAAACATTGAGTTTGAAATGATGGTTATAAGAATGCTCAATGACCTCAGTGAGAACTACAAAGACATCCATGGAAGTCAGAAAAAACTTACTGTGAACTACGCTAGCATGGAAAAGATAGAAACTAACAGCCAAGAGAAAATGAAGAATACACTTTCTGAATTGAAGAACACAGGAGAAAGAATTAAAAGCAGGCTAGATGAAGCAGAGATCAGATCAGCAAGCTGGAGGACAAAGTAGAAAAAAAATTCCCAGACAGAGCAACAAAATGAAAAAACTGAAAAAGAATGAAAGATTAAGGGAGCTAGCTGCAGGACAACATGAAATGTCATAATATCCATATCATAGGGATGCAAGAAGAAGAAGAGAAGCAAGGGATAGTAAACCTGTGTGTGTGTGTGTATATATATATATATATATATATATATATATATATACACATATATATGTGTATATATATATATAGACAGAGAGAGAGAGAGAGAGAGAGAGAGAGAGAGAGAGAGAGAGAGAGAGAGAGAGGAACACAGGTAAAAATGGGAAAATGGCAATGAATAAATACCTATCAATAATAACCTTGCAGCCCCGGCTCGTAGCACAGTGGATAAGGTGCCAGCCTACAGACCCAAAGGTTGCTGGTTCGATTCCCCAGTCAGGGCACATAAACAGGTTGCAAGCCAGGTCTCCAGCCAAGTCTGTGGCTGGAGGCAAGTGAAAGGCAACCATACACTGATGTTTCTCTCTCTCTCTCTGCCTCTCTCCCTTTCTCTCTTTCAGGAAATAATAAATAAAATCTTTTAAAATAAATAAATAAGTAAAATGAAGATTATTATATAAAAATAATAACCTTGAATGTAAATGGATTAAATGTCTAATCAAAAGATATAAGGTAGCTGAGCTGAATGGGTAAGAAGATATGATCCACATATATGCTGTCTAAAGAGACCCACCTAACAACAAAGTATCTACAGAGACTGAAAGTGAAGGGATGGGAAAAAATATTTCAAGCAAATGGACATGGAAAGAAAGAAATAGGGGTAGCAATACTTATATCAGACAAAATAGATTTCACAACAAAGGCCTTAAAAAGACAAAGAAGGGCACTTCATAATATGTGAGAAAATAATCCATCAAGAAGATATGAAAAGAAAAAAAAAAGATATAACCTTTGTAAACATATATGCACCCAACCTAGGAGCACACAAATATGTAAGGAAAATCTTGGAGGACTTCAAGAAAGATATAGATAGCAACACATTCATAGTAGAGGATTTTGACACCCCATTTTCAATAACAGAGAGATCTTCCAAGCAAAGAAACAGGAAGAATATTGTGGCATTGAATGGCACTCTAGATCAAATGGACTTAACTGTTTTATATAGAACCATTCACCCCAAATAAGCAAAATATACATTCTTTTCAAATGCTCTTGGAACATTGCCAATGACATAGAGACTAAAAGAACAATTCAAAGGCTCAATAAATCCAGGGGCTAGTTCTTTGAAAAGATAAACAAAACTGACAAGCCTTTAAGCAGATTCATCAAGAAAGAAAAGAGATAGGACTCAAATAAATAAAATCAGAAACAAAAGAGGAGAAATCACAACTGATACCATGGAAATACAAAGGACTGTAAGAAATTACTACTAACAACTATATGCCAAGAAATTACTACAAACAACTATATGCCTGGGTGAAATGGACAAATTTCTAGAAACATATAATCTTAATCAAGAAGAAACAGAAAGCCTGAACAGATGGATAAAAACTAGTGAAACTGATGCAGAAATCAAAAAAACTTCCAGCATACAAAAGCCCTGGTCAGGACCGCTTTAGGCAAATTTTAACCAAACACTTAGGATAGAGCTACTACTGTCCTTCTCAAACTATTCCAAAATGTTCAATAAGAGGGAAGACTCTGAAACTCTTTCTATGAGGCCAGTATTATTCTAATTCCCAAACTAGGTAAAGACACAACAAAGAAAGAAAACTACAGATTAATATCACTGGTGAACATAGATGCCACAATCCTCAACAAAATATTGGCATGCTGGATCCAGTAATACATTAAAAAGACCATACACCATGATAAAGTGGGATTCATCCTAGGGATACAAGGATGGTATAAAATGAGTATTCCCAAATCAATAAGAGTAATACACCACATAAATAAAAGGAAAGATAAAAATCCCATGACCACCTCAATAGATGCTGAAAAAGCATTTGATGAAGTACATCACCCATTTATGATAAAACGCTCAGCAAAGTGGAATTAGAGAGAGCATACTTCAACATAGTACGATCATAAATGAGAAACCTACAGCCAACATCATACTCAACAGGCAAATACCAAAAGCTTACCCCCTAAGATCAGGAACAAGACAGGGGTGTCTGCTTTTACCACTTTTATTCAACGTAGTATTGGAAGTACTAGCCACAGTGATCAGATAAGAAAAAAATATAAAAGGCATCCAAAATGGAAAGGAAGAAGTAAAACTGTCATTATTTGAAGATAACATGATAGTGTACATAGAAACCCTATGGCTCCACCAAAAAACTACTTAACCCAGTAAGTGAATTTGGAAAAATAGTGATATAAAAATCAATACCCAGAAATCAAAGGCATTTTTGTACACCAACAACAAAATACCAGAAACAGAAACTAGAAAAAAAATCCCATATACTATAGCAACAAGAAAAATAAAGCACCTAGGAATAAACTTAACCAAGGGTATAGAAGACCTATAATCAGAAAACTACAGAACACAGAAGAAAGAAATTAAGGAAGATACAAATAAATGGAAGATTATATCATGTTCAGAGATTGGAAGAATTAACATCATTAAAATGTCCATACTATCCAAAGCAATCTATAGATTCAATGCAATCTCTATTAAAATACCAATGACATATTCACAGAAATTAAAACAAATATTTCAAAATGAAATGGAACCAAAAATGACCATAATTAGTCTCAGCAATCTTAAGGAAGAATGAAGTCGGATGGATCATAATACCTGATATTAAACTATATTACAAGGCCACTGTACTCAAACAGTCTTGTACTGGCTGGCATAAGAACAGATACATCGCTCAATGGAAGAGAAAAAACGGCCCAGAAATAAACCCATGTCTCTATGGTTAATATTTGACAAAGGGGGCAGGCGCATAAAATGAGAGTAAAAATAGCCTCTTTAGTAAATGGTGTTAGGAAATCTGGAGTGGTACATGCGAAAAATGAAATTAAACCACCAACTTACACCATAAACACAATAAACTCAAGATGGATAAAAGGCTTAAATGTAAGCTGTGACACCATGAAAATCCTAGGGAAAACACAGGCAGTAAAGTGTCAGATATCCCATGCAGCAATATTTTTGCTGATATATATCCTAGGGCAAAAGAAATAAAGAATAAACAAACAAACAAGCTTCTACTCAGCTAAAGAAAACACCAGCAAAATGAAAAAGGAACCAACCGTATGGAAAAACATATTTGCCAATGATACCTCAGACAAGAATTTGACCTCCATAATATATAAATTAGTCATACAACTCAACACCAGAAAGACAAACAATAAAATTAAAGAATGGGCAAAGGACCTGAACAGACATTTCTCTGTGGAGGACATAGAGACGGTCCACAGACATATAAAAAAATACTCAACATCGCCAGCCATCAGAGAGATGCAAATTAAAACCACAATGAGATGCGACCTCATGCCTGTCAGAATGGCCATCATCAACAAATCAACAACAAACAAGTGCTGGAAGGATGTGGAGAAAAGGAAACCCTAGTGCATCATTAGTAGTTATGCAGACTGTGGAAAACAGTACGATATTTCCTCAAAAAACTAAAAATGGATCTACATTTTGATTCAGCAATCCCATTGCTGGGATTATACCCTCAGAATCCTGAAATATCAATTCAAAAGAACCTATGCACTCCTGTGTTGATAGCAGCATTATCAACAATAGCCAAGTACTAGAAACAGCCTAAGTGCCCATCAGTGGATGAGTGAATCAAAAAAACTGTGGTACACTTATACAATGGAATACTACACAACAGAAAGGAGAAGGAACTCCTCTCTTTTGAGATTACATGGATGGAACTGGAGTCTAAGTGAAATAAGCCAGGTGGCAAAAGTCAAATACCATATGATCTCACCTATAAGAAGAACCTAATGAACAAAACAAACAAGCAAAATAGAACGAGAGGTATGGAAACAAGGAACAGATGGACAGTGACCAGAAGGGAGGGAGTAAGGGGAGGAAGAGGTAAAGAAGGGGAAGGGTCTTAGTCAAGAAACAAGTATAAATGACCCATGGACTGGGCAACAGGGCAACAGTCCCTTCTGACTATGGGAGCCGGCGGGGTGGGCAGGGCAATGTAGAACAATGGGGGAAATGTTGGACAACTTTAATAGAACAGTTGATAGTTTAATTGTTGTAATAGAACAACAATAAAAAAATAAAAAATGGAACTGCCTTCTGACCCAGCTATCCTATTCCTGGGTATTTATTCAAAGGGAACAAAAACACTAATTTAAAAAGATGTGTACCCCTATGTTCATTGCAATATTATTCATAATAGCTAAGATATGGAAGCAACCCTAGTGTCCATCAACTGAATAAAGGTATGTATTCACAATGGCATATTACTCATCCATAAAAAAGAATAAAATCTTACCATTTGCACATGAATGGACACGGTGGGTTTTAAATTAAGTGAAATACGTCAGACAGAGCAAAACAAATACTGTATAATCTCACTTATATGTCAAATCTAAAGAGAAAACAAAACCTGCGCTCACAGATACAGAGAATAGATGGGAGGCTGCCGAAGGGGTCGGTTGGGGCTGAGTGAAATGGGTGAAGGGGGTCAAAAGGCACAAACTTCCAGTTATAAAATAAGTAAGTCCTGGGATGTAACGCAGAACATAGTGACTGCAGTTAACAATACTGTATTGTGTATTTAAAAGTTCCTAACAGAGTTAATCTCATCAAAAGAAAAATTGTAACCGTGAGGTGGTAGCCGTTAACTAGATCACTGTGGTGGCCACTTTGCAATGTATCCATGTATTGAATCATTGTGTTATTCACCTGAAACTAATAAAATGTTGTATGTCAATTATATCTCAATAAAAAGAGAGTAAAAGAGAGCCCTGAGCAGAGTGATGGAACTACTAGGGCACCACTGGACTGGTCACATCGGCTCTGCAGTTACGATCCGAGGCCCCATTGCTCTCCCAGGTCTCTGTTTGGATGAGAAATTATATGGTTGCTTAAACCATACCAAACCCAAACAGAGGAAGAGCCCACCAGGTAACTGAGCAGCACAGTTCTGGAAGACACAGAAGTGAGGAAGTGTCACAGACTGAAGGCAGCTGGAGGTCTCTGCGTGCCAGGGGCAACATGTGAGCCTGTGTGGATCTGGAGCAGAATAGGGACCTTAGTGGGACATTCTGCAAAAGGGCCACACAGTAGGTGACAGTGCTGTGCCAGTGCCCATTTCCTGATCTTGTTAATGGTGCTGAGTAATGATGCCGACCTTACGAAAATCTGGTTAAATGGTAGAGAATTCCTTGTACTAAATTCACATTTTTTTCATGAGTTTGAAATTATTTAAAAAGGAATTAAACAATAAAAATAAATAAAGCCACTCAAGGAAATATGAACCCAACTGAGTATTTGAAGATATGAAGGAAGTATTTACTTTTATGTGCGATAACAGTATTTTGTAGTTTTGTTTACCCAAGAGGACTTCTTTTAGACATACATATCAGGTACGCGAGCACGTGTACCGATACACACGGAGCTAAACGCTAGTTGCAAAGTGCCGTCCGTCTGAATCTGTCACATGGTGGGCAGCAGTGGTCATGAACTCAGCAGGCCTGTCAGTCTCCTGGGTCAGCAAGGGTCCACAGCAAGGAAGGGCACAGCCTCTGCACAGCTGCAGAACCAGGGGTCAGGGCAGTGTTGCCAAGTGGAGAGGCTGCTCTGAACACAGGCTGGGGGCCCAGGCTATGCCCAGGGAGGTGTGAGGTGAGGCTGGAGTCCCAGGAGGGCTGACCTTGGCGAAGAAGGGGTGAGGTGAGGGCTCAACAAAGGAGCCAGGGAAGTAGACGTCCACAGTGGGAAAGGAGGACCTGCCAGTGGTCACTGTAGCTGGAGTGACGTGCTTGTGGGCGTACATGGTTGGGTGGCAATTTGGTGAGAATCGTGAGAGATGGAGGAAGCCTTAAAGACCAGAGTCAAGTGTGGATGTTACTTTGTAGACTCGGAGGCCACAGAAGGGGGTGGATGTTACTTTGTAGACTGGGAGGCCACAGAAGGGGTGTAAGCAATAGGGACATGGTCATTCAGACAGTAGTAGAGACTCAATTACAAGACAAGGGGGTGGGTGGGTAGGAAGGTGAGGCATGATTTCTTCAGACTCAGTTTCCTCATCTGTAACATAGGTTTGTCCTCAGGCAGCAAAGATCCCTCAACCCAGACAGGTGGGATTCCTCTTCTGTATACCATATGTGCAGGCACAAGCCTGTTAGTTTTATCGGTAAATCATGGTGGCTTGGACGCTGTCATGGTCAGAAGGGTCATCTGACTAAAAATACACACTTCACTCTCACAAGTCATTTCTTGGGAGTGAAATTTCCACCATTACAGTGACACATTTGAGCTAAGATATTGTGTCAAAAAGATCTGCTCCTCTGGAATGTGGCACATAATAAGAAGGCGTAAGTTCGATGATTTCAGATGGTGGTTTGATGGCCAGGAGGTTCTCTGAAAACATAAGTGTGCCCTCAGGGCGGGGATAACGCACACATGACACCCCTGATACCCAGCGCTGTGGGTGCCGACGCCACTGGTACATACAGAAAACAACAGGCACGTGCTATAGGACATGAGTTGGGGGTGGAGGAGAGGCCAGGAAAAAAGGCCTAGAAGCCTCAGGACAGCCTGGGGACAGACCAAACTTCGACCTTGAGATTCTGGGAAAACTACCAGCTGGAGTGCTTTTTGTGTAGAGAGGTGCCATGCAAACAAAACAGGAAGACATTCCAGCAGGGCTCTTTCTCTGACCAAAAGTGGCCAAGGACCAAGGAGGGACCTGCATGCTGTCATCTCCTTGTGAGCAATAATTCTTTTGTCTTCACATTTTCTGCGTGCTGCTCCATGGAAGCTTGGCATAGACACACATGTGAAACACATTAAGTTTCCCCTCTGATGGGATCTTAGAAGTGTCCCTGGGGTCACATGTGGCACTTGGCTGGAGGGACAGCTGGTCTGTTTCATCCAAGAACAAAGGACAGCCCTTCTGGGATGAGTAGAGCTGCTGGAAACTGAGCTGGGGGAGGAATGTAAGAGACAGCAGAGACAAAAAAAGAGCACTGTCCCCGGGGACCCTGACAGGGTAGGAAAAAAATTCAGAATAGTTCAGGGAGCACAGCCACTTGGGAACAACGAGGTCACCCAGCAGACCATGTGGCGGGTCCTGGATGCCCCACCTGAGGCCCAGTGTCGAGAGCCAGAAACTCAGAGTGGCTCAACCTCCCATTTCCCAAAACATTATTTTAATTTCAAAGAAGCAGAGGCTAAATCTGCAATCCAAGACCCAAGACAGGAACAAAGAGGTTAGATGCCTTCTCAGGCTCAGAGCGGAACCCCCAGGCACTTACCTGTGCAAGTGGAAACGAATCCGCCCCAGCAATCTTGGCTCCTAAGTGAGTTCAACCCAAAAGGTTTTCGTTAAAACGGCAGATGGAGTCAAAAACAGTCTGAACCTAAAAATCTGGTCCAACTTAGTTACTGACCACTGATACCAGGCAAATCATTGCCTGGGCCTTTGCAAAATGAAGGGGATGATTTGATGACCAGGCTTCTCGTGCAGCTTCTTGTGGGCAGGACTGATGGTTGGGCTTTTTAATCAGTGTCTTCTGCTTCAAAAGCTATCTTCAACCCACTGAGTCTCCAAGATACAGGAGAATTCCCTAAATTAATCTAGGAAATCAGCACAACCTTAACCAAATCCTGGTAGATATCTTTTAGAACCTGGCAAGTTGATCCTAAAATCTGCAGAGAAAAGGGCAAGAAGAGTCAAGACCACTGTGAAGATAGTAACAGGGGGCTTACTTAGACAAGAACCTAGTATAAAGGAACCATGGACATGGACAACAGGTGGGATTGACTTTGGGGGGAAAGGGTGGGTGGGGAGGGGGACAGAGGGGAGAAAAAAAGGGATGGATGGAATACAACAACAATAAAATTAAAAGAAAAAAAAAAAAATAGGGGGCTTACTCGGCGGATACCAGGTCACCAAGGAATGATGGCAATAAGACACCTGTGCCCCGGGAAGGCTGAGGGAAAAGCCACTTCCCTTCCAACAGCTCAAATTCCTCTGAAAAATGCCTGCCTTTGCCTGGGAGGTGGGCAATAAGAAATCACAGACAAGACTTCCAAAACGTGGTTCTCAGACCCCCTGTATCAAAGCCACATACAGCTTCGTGACAAATGCACATTCTCATGTTCACCCACTCTCCCTGGATCAGAAGCCCCTATGCAAAGGGGTTGCCCAAATGGCTGCTCACAAACTGGGGACCACTGACAGTCACACAGTCAGCAACAACGTTGGGCGGTTGCTCTACAAGGCACTCAGCCCTTGCACACCAAATGCAGCTCATAAGAAAAGCAGGTGACTGCATTTTCCCAAATAGGCCTGAATTGGATCCTACCGGCTCTGGGCCCCAAAGCTGAGGAGTCACTGCCCACCCAACAAGCACCTGGCATCGCTGAGGAGATGGTGTGGAGGTCTCCGTTGTTCTTCCCTGAGGCACACAAGTGGGCTTTCAAACTAGTGATCACTCTCCCTGAGCTCGGAGATTCAAGGTCACGCCCTGGGTGTTTACAGTCCCACACCATTCCAGCACATAGCCTGGTGGTCTTTGGCTCCCCAGGTTTGAGAGGAGAGTCACTGGGGCAGGCGTCTGGGTTAACCCTCCAGTCTCCTTTTCCCCTTGGAAGTGGCCCTGCAGCCAGGAGGGGTGAGAAGGAAGGGGAAGGATGAGGCGCAGGGCAGTTTGGCATTGGGACTCTGCCCGCTGGCCAGGGAGTACCTGGGGACACGATGCCCACACGCCAGCAGCCCCCTCCACTGCCTGAGCTCAAGTCATAGACCTTAGCACACGTTGCCAGGAGCAATGGAAAATGCGTTCCTGCCCCACGAGAAAACATGAGTTGTGCATTTGTCATGCACGAGGCCATGGAAAAAATGTGCCCAAACAGCAGCGAGTGTGACCAGGCGCAGGAGCTTGCAGCCAGGTCCCAGCAGGCTCCGCCTGGCCTTCTCTGTGGGCAAAGACAGGGAGGCATCAGTCCTACTCCGGGTGGGGACTAAGGTTGACTTTGATGGGAACCTAAACTTGGCATCAAGGTCAGCCCTGAAGTTGAGCCATGAGGCAGGCGTTTCTGCCAACTGAGTGGCTCTGGGCTGTCAGGGGGGAAGGTCCCAGCTTGCCAGACGTCTTCCTGTCCTGGGGTGAAATGGAGGCACCAACAGGGGAGAGGCCTGTTCAGGGTCTCCCACCTGCCCTACTGCCCTCAGCCATCACTCTGCAATCAGCCGGCTGCCTGGCCTGCGGTGATGATAGAAGCAGGAAACCTGCAGGTACTGGGTTAACTCTGCCCCCTCAGAGGCCTGGGACCAGGAGAAGCACTGTGGTTTGGAAAAGCATTTGGAAGATAACTCAGGAAAGTTCTGTACAGAGGGGAAAAGAAAAAGGCAGTGAGAACAGGGCTGGGATCTCTCCTGGGGTTGCGTTCCTGTCACGGTGGATGCCACAGCCAGTCTCTGCAAAGGGAGAGCTGCCGGCCCGGCCCACGCCAGGTCTGGGCAGCTGTCAGAGATGTGTCTGTTCCTGGGCAAAGAGGAGGGGCCCACCTGAATCAAAAACAAACCAGTCATATCACACTTGGTGATGAGCCTGGGGTTCCAGGAGAGCTCGGATGGCTTTGCCCTCGTCAGCGTAGCGAGCAACAAACCCTGCCTCCTCCAAGTCTGCACTCACAGCGCTGGGGCACGGACACGAGGAAGCCACATCGCGGACCAAGTACACTTCATGCAGGGGACGCCATTTGAGAGAGGTGGTGATAGGATGAAACACCACCATCTTCCCTGGCTGCTGTAAGAATGAAGAAGCTATAGAAAGTAACACTCAAAGCAGAATGAGCATCTGTTTTCAGAATGAGAGACCTTATTCCATGACAGTGCTCGGTGACAGTGATGAGTCGGAAAAGACGGCTACATTTCTAATCCCTCAGAGGAAAAATGTCTGTGTTGCACTTTGGCCAATGAAAGATCATTCACCCATAAACACATTTTGGGGGGTAAAATCCCAACATTTCTTAAACAAGCTACTTGGAACGATGAGTGTCCTCTCTCTCACAACCACCTATTCTAATGGACAGTCCTCACTCACCAAGCTACAGACTATAGCTGAACATTTTCCTGACAGGCAGGTGGCCACCACATCTGTCTCTCTGCTCTGTTCTCGACTCTGACCCCAATTCTGACTTTCTTAACAGAGTACCCCATCTCAGAGAGGACACAGCGACCTGTGCTGTTGAGGATACCCCCTGAAGGCACAACGGCTTTGACAGTTTGTTTTTAAGTAATTAGAACAGCCTGTAGGTTGGAAGCCGGGACCCAGGAAAAAGCAAATTTGCTAAGGAGAAACTTTATAACAAAGAAAGGACTCCTCCCACATTCAAAGATAACAGAGATGGCCTTCCAGGAAAGCATGGCCCAGGAGGAAAGCATGGCCCAGGAGGAAAGCATGGCCCAGGAGGAAAGCATGGGCCAGGAGGGGTGAGTCAGTCTGGTGCTGCCCCCTGTGGGTTACAGCCCGTGGGCACAGCCACTCTCCTAGGAGGGGATCACGTAGGACCTAACCCTGGAAACCTGTGTTCTCAGGGCTGGGACACAAATGGGAAAGTGCACACAGGCTGGAGAGCGCATCTGAAAGAAAGATGAATGGGATATTAAAGGAGGCTATATTACCACAGTGGGGATGAATTTGTCTAATACTGCACTCCCTCTTTCTCCAACTTTCTCTAACTAATATTACTGTCCTTTTACAAATTGAAAATGATAAGATGAAGAAAAACTGACATGCTCTAGGAGAAAGGCATCGAGGTCTGCGCTCTGGGCACCTCGCCCAGCTCAATCACTGTTAGATGGAAAGGTGTAACTGTGCCAGTGGGTAAGTGGAAGAAGTTACGGGTGCCACAGGGAAACCAGATGCTTGGGTTAGAGGAGGCTGAGGCAAAAATATCCTTTTATTGCAATCTGTCCTGATGCAAACCTTTCTCAAAAGCAGCACTGCTAAATACCTGATGTTGGACTTAGAGGACTGTGAAGGACACCCCAGTGAGTGGGCATTGCTGGCCTGGTCCAGGTAACCTCGCCTAACCCCTTTGAGCTCCCCAAAGTAACCTGCCCAAAGTTCTGGGAATAGAGTGGTGCCAAGCTGGATCCTCTGTGGGAATGCTGATGTTTACTCCTGGGCCACCCAGCATCTGGGCTGTCCCAACTGTCCTTGGGTGGCCCCTGCAGAGGCACTGCCTGGTTGCCTGGGGAGGACCAACCCAGCTGAGGGGGTCCCCTGCCTCTCTGCGAACTACCTGGAAGCTTATTGCATCTATTTTTATTTAAATCCTCACCCGAGGATATTTTATTATTGATTTTTAGAGAAAGAAAGGAATGGAGAGAGAAAAACATCAAATCAGTTGCCTCCCACACGCACCCCAACTATGAACCCACAACCTAGGTATGTGCCCTGACAAGGAGCAGAACCTGCAGCGTTTGGTGTACAGGATGGTGCTCCAACCAGCCCCACTGCCTCTATTTTTTTTTAAGATTTTATTTCATTATTTCTAGAAAGAGGGGAAGGGAAAGAGGCAGAGAGGGAGAGAGACATCAATGTATGGTTGCCTTTCACCTGCTTCCAGCCACAGATCTGACTGCAGACCTGGTTTGCAACCTGGTTATGTGCCCTGGCTGGGGAATCGAACCTGAGACCTTTGGGTTTGCAGGCCGGCGCCTTATCCACTGTGCTACCAGCCAGGGCTTGCCTCTATTTTTAAGTCACTTGTCTTCCCGTTCCCTGTCCTCCCTCGTCTCCTTCAATTGTGGTTCTTTTTCTTTTCTTTTATTCTTTGCTATTATGGCTCTCCATGGAGCTATTTACTGAAAGATAAATTTGGTTGTAGTCTCTCACAGTCCCTGTGGGAAGAGGGGTTGTAAGAAAGTAACTAATCCTGAAAATAAATGGTTGTGCGCTATTCATCTAGAGGAAAACTATCTTCAGACTACTACCCAAAATTGAAAAATATACACAATGAAAACTATTTAGAGTACTGGTAGGTGTTTATCTTTGGGGTTTCAACATAAGTGAGTGATGTGTATCTTTAAACATTTATAAACCTCATTATCCTTACAATATATTTCTGACTATGTCAGTTTAGCTTTAAAAACTTATTGAGTAATCAAACTGATTTTATTTTGGCATTTTTGCTTTTATAGCTCAAGAGAAATAAACAAAATGCCACCAAGTAAATGACAAAGTATTTTTATATTCTGGAGGTCGAAAGGTGTTTTTCTAGTAACACCCTGATCAGCAGCGTGGGCTATTCTCTGACACGATCATGGAGTCCATTTCCTGTCTGTTCCTGGCTCAATACCTTATGCCCTGCAGACCGAGTTCCTCGTTGGTGGTCAACCCAGCTGAGGGGTCCCCAGGGGCTCTGAGAAATCTATGAGGATGCCTGCAGTGCCGTCAGCCCTACCGCCTCTAAAAACAACATGCTCCTTGCTCCTGCCCTCTCAGGAAATCAAGGACCGGTTACCTTCCAAGAGTTTGTTTTCTTAGTATCTGCTCTGCCCTCATGGTTGCTGAATTTACCTTTCTAGTCTCAATTTAAAAATTAAGATGTTTTTGAGGAGAATCCAAGATAGAGGAGTAGGTAGTGTACTGCCCCTTACAATGTAATAGCGCAACAGTTCTACCTCAGAAACAGAGACAAACATAGTTGAGGAGACAGAAAAGTATGGTTCAAAAAAGAAAACAAATAAAGGTTCCAGTGGGAGAATTAAGTGACAAGGAGATAGCCAACCTAACAATTTATACACTTTTTAAAAGATTTTATTTATTATTTTTAGAGACAAGGGAAGGGGAGGCAGGCAGAGAGGGAGACAGACATCAACATATGGTTGCCTTTCACCTGCTTCCAGCTACAGATCTGGCTGGAGACCTGGCTTGCAACCTGGTTATGTGCCCTGGCTGGGAATAGAACTAGCGACCTTTGGGTTCGCAGGCTGGCACCATATCCACTGTGCCACCAGCCAGGGCCTCCAACCTAACAGTTTAAAATGCCGGTGATAAAGATCCTCACAGACTTGACATATATGCTTAAGTACAGCAAAGGCAGAAGGGAAGAAGTGAAGGCTATGCTAAGTGAAATGAGGGAAAATCCACATGAAATGGTAAAGGGAAGGAAAATGGGGTTCGAATCAATGATTGGAACGTAAAGAAGAAATAAACAGTCAATTAGTACAAGCTGAGAAAACAAGAAAAAATACAGGGAGAGGTTTAGGATCCTCTGAGACGTCTTTAAATGTGCCAACATCTGAGTCATACGCGTGCCAAAAGGAGAAGAGGAAGAGCAAGAAATTTAAACTTTATTTGAAAAAATAATAGAGGAAAACTTCCCAAATTTGGTAAAGGAAACTGACATTCAGGTTCAGGAAGCACAGAGGGTCCCAAACAAGTTAGACCCAAAGAGGACCATACCAAGATACATCATAATTAAAATACCAAAGATTAAAGATAAATATAGAGTCTTAAAAGCAGCAAGAGAAGAGCAAAGCTACCTACAAAGGAGTTCCCATAAGACTCTAAGTGGATTTCTCAAGAGAGACTTTGCAGGCAAGAAGAGGCTGGCAAGAACTATTCAAAATGATGAAAAGCAAGGACCTACAACCAACATTACTCTATCCAGCAAAGCTATCATTAGAATGCAAAAGTAGATAAAGTGCTTCTCAGAGAAGGCAAAGCTAAAGGATATTATCATCACCAAGCCATTATTATATGAAATGTTAAAGGAACTTAAGAAAAAGAATCAAAGGACCAAAATTATGAAAATTAAAATGACAACAAACTCACCTCTATCAACATCAGAACCTAAAAAAATAAAAACAAAAATAAACTAAGCAAACAACCAGAATAGGAACAGAATCATAGGTATGGGGATCACTGGCAGGTTTATCAGCATGGAGGGGGAAGGTGGAGAAATGGGGAAATGGTGCAGAGATTAGGAAACATAACTGGTAGTTACAAGATAGACAGGGGGAAGATAAGAATAATATGGGAGAAGGTGAAATCAGGGAATTTATATGCACAACCCATGGACATGAACTAAAGGGAATGGGATTGTGGGAAGGAAGGGGGTCCTGGGTGGAGGGGAGCAAGGGAAAATTTGGGACAACTGTAATAACATAATTAATAAAATATATTTAAAAAAATTAAGATGTTTTTGAAATAAGGAATGCATGGTACAAGGCAGGAAATGCAGACGATACAAGAGTGAGTCCTGTATCCTGTAAGTCTCCTTCCCACCCCTGTTCCCTCCTGAGAAGCACTGTGATAACCAGATTCCACAGATGCCCCAAAGCCTGTGTGTATGGTTTAAAATAGCATTTAACATGTCTATGTTATGTAACCGCGTTTCTCAACTGCCACTCCCTGCACCTTGCCGGCTTCCCTTAAGCCGACAATGGATTTGTCCACTGAGGCACTTTTAGACCTGTCCCCTTCCTCTCTATAGCTGCTTTTAGAACATTTATCAAATGAGTTGCTTTTTGTTGGAGCTTTAGATGGCTCTAATCCCTTGCTGGTACCACAATGAACACCATTAGTAATATGGACAAGTGTAGAATTCCAAATGGAACTGCTGGGTTGAAGAATGTATGAATTTAAAATTTGATAGTTAATACCCAACTGCCCTCCAATGCACACCCCTCTACTGCAGGACAGCACCTTTCCTACAGCCTTGCCGACAGAGCCTGACGGATGTCACTCACTGCGCCAGCATCTCTGCATGTTCCAAGTGTTTGAGTCATTTGACATCCTTCTTGGGGACTGTCCATGGCCTTTCCTCATCATCTCGTGAGGTCTTCCTCTTACTTACTGGTTTGGAGGAGTGCTTTAGGGAAGGAGCCCTTTGTGACATGCATTTCTCCTTGCTTGCCTTTATATTTTTCATTAACATTTTTTTTTTTCCAAGAAGAAATGGCATACAGTTATGTAACTGAACTGATGAATCTTATCTTTCATGACTTTGGGGCTTACAAAGTAGGCCTTCCCCCTCCAAGATTATAGATATAACTGTGTTTTTATCTGCTTTTATGGTTTTGTTTTTTACATTAGAATTTATTTGTATATATACATAGGACTAAGATCCAATTGTATTTTTTTCCAGCTGGTTACTCAGCCATCCCAGCACCACTTATTCAGTATCTATCTGTCTCTCCTATAAAGATGTGGAAAGCCACCGAACACTCCAAATTTTTTATTGTAAAGCCTGTCTTACCCACCTAGAGTGGTCCTTTCTGTGCCCTTCAGAATTTCCCCACCTATCTTTCTTAAGCACGCTTTCTCTCTCTTTAGCCTTGAACAGTTGTCAGAAGGCAAGCTTCAGGTCATACTCTTTTATCAAAATCGGCCCACAGTAACATTGCTGAGGAGCAGATCCGGTCCTCCCACACTGCTCTAGGAGGAGGTGGGAGGAAGTGATCAGAGGGCAGGGCCCTATAGCATCCTGCAGTCCTGGCCCAGGTGAGTTCCTATAAGACCTCAGAGTGCAAGCCCTCAGGCTTCCACTTGCTCTCAGGAAAGAGAAGGGGTTGAGTGGCAGATCTCAATGTTGCTAAATAATATGAAAAACAAAAACAAAAACAAAAAAACAACAGAACAATGCTGCCAGATCCAGCTTCCAGCCCTGCACAGCACAAAGGCTCCTCTGGCAGCCAGGGTAGCCCAGAACAGGACCTCCCAACACTGTGTGCTGTTCCTGCATGTAACCTCCCTTAGCTGTTCTCTCCTCCCTGCAGCTCTGGAATGGGTCTTGGGGAGGCACACGTGCCAGTTCCTAGGGAAGGCAGCAAGGGCAGCTCAGGTTAACTCACTGTTCTGGGGCTGACAACTCTGATCTACGCTCCGTCCAGCCCTGATCTCTGATACCAAACCTTCGGCCAGCTGGTCATTACACACGTGCCTCCCGGGCATGTGAAACTCTTTGTATCCAGTACTAAATTCATTTCCCTCCAAAAAAAATCTGCTACTCATTCTGTTTCCCCATTTTGCTTAAGTAAATACTATCAAGCACTAAAGCCACAAACATGCCAGTTATGAATATAACTGTGCTTTTATGGTTTTATTTTTTACATTAGAATTTATTTTCACATAGGACTGAGATCCAATTGTCTGGGAAGACAGACAAGCTCCTGCTACTTACTGCTGGGAGTTACATTTCCCGGGTTTGCCCCCAGGCCCTCAGCCTACTTTGGAGGCACCTGTTGGCCTGGAGAGACCCACACTGGTTATAGAAAAATGCAAAGGGGGCACTTTCTGTCCAGAAAAGCCCAGCTATGACCTGAGAGGTTTTCCACGCGTACTTAAGGGTAGTTAGTGACGTTATGGCTGCTATGACGTCACTAGACAAGAGGTTAGCGACATCATCACTCTATTATAATGTACGGAACCATCACCCTAAATACGGATCCACTCAGACATCGTGACCCGCAGAGCCGTCTGTACTCCACAGGAGGTGATGGAGCCTTTCTGAAACTGGATCGCTCCCAACCCAGTCGCACCACCTGCCCTGGGCCACCTACGTACCCATTTCGCTTTCCCCGTTGTTTGCGCCCCACCTGTCCGACTTCCCACCCCAGCTGCCTGGGCCCCCCATACCCCCCTCGTCCCGACCCCCACGCCAGCTGTCCGCGCTCCCACCCCCTGACCACACCCCCGTCCCTCGCTCACCTGTAGGCCCAGGGCGACACGCTGCGCAGCGGGGTGGGAGGCCGGAAGCGGCGGTCGGGCCGGCCCCCAGGGCAGCTGGTGTTGCGCGCCTGCTCGCGCGGGCCCGGCTGCAGCGTGTGCTGGAAGGCGCCGAGCACGCCGGCCGCCAGCCTCCCGTACAGCTGCTCCAGGAGCTCCTCGGGCCGGTCCGCGCAGCCCCTCGCCGGCCGCCGGCTGCTCCTGGGGGCGCCCGCCGGGGCCGGCGACAGCGTCGAGGCCAACAGCAAGCCGGCCGCTAGCGTCCAGACCTGCGGGACAGGCCGCTCAGAGGCGCGTCCGCGCCCGACGATGGGCGCCGAGCACACGGGCCCCCGGGCGCCCCGCGTCCCCTCCTCGCGCCCCGCACGCCCCGCGCGCCCCGCTCCGCCCCCACCCCGCGCCCCGCGCGCCTCCCCAGGAGCCCCACCCGGATGTCGACCCCGAGCCCGCAGGGGGTGCGCGTGCGGCGTGCGCGTGTGCGTGTGCCGGCCCGGCTGCTGCGTCGCGGGTTGCGAGTGCTTGTGAGCCCGCGGTCCCCGCGCCACCGCCGCCGCCTCTGTGTCGGTGCGCGCGGCCCGGAGCCTGACTCTGCCTGGGCAGGGGCACCGGCAGCTCCTCCTTGGTGTCCAGCGCGCTGGGGTCCCAGGGACGAAGCGAGCACGGGAAGCCCGCCGCCGTTGATGCGTACTCACCAGCGACCCCATGTCCCCGGAGACGCTGTGGGGACCGTCTCGCCGAGCGGTGCGCCGGGGACCGCAGGCCGCGGGACTGGGCCGAGGCTCGAGGAGGGGCTGTGGCGGGAGATGGCGCCGCCCCCGCCGCGGAGAGTGTGCCCGGGCTCAGAGGGGCCAACTTTGCCAAGTCAGGGGGACGGACGGGCTCAGGTAGAAGAGACGTTTCTAGTGACTAAAGCTCTCCAAGAACGCAGCAGGCCACCTGGGAAAAGGGAACTCAACAGCTTGCGAGGAGACTCTTCTGCAGGATGACTTTCTCCGATTAGATTCCACTCTTCAAAGAAATACATTATAGATTTAAACATTTCTTTAATAGGGCGAGAGGAGGCAGTTCCTCCTTTCCCCTCATCCCCCCCTCCCCCCAGAAAATGATCCTTTTGCATCTCTGTCAGCTTTGTATTCAAAGTACTAAATCTTCCCTCAGCTTGTATTTTTATGACTGTAAGTGGGTATCACGTGGTTTGCCCCAATACTTAATGATAACAAAATTGTAAGTGCAGTCATATCAGATAAACCTGTTATCCTGTGAATAAATTAAAGGAAATATACTTACATCATGTGTTGTACTTAAAGAATACAAGCCAGCTTGCTCATTTGTTCATTCCACAAATTAATGCTTTATGTTTTTTAGGTGGCCGGCTTAGCAGTAAAGCTTTAAAAACACAAACAAAAGATTGATACCCGTGTAGACCATTTTCAAACCTATAGAAAATACGTAAGTTATGGCTCCCTGAATGGTTTGCATCTTTGGTGTCTGACTACCATGTAAACCATTCATTGGCTAGACTACATTTCACTTATGCTGCATAGAAAAGCAATACTTAATAGGCTTTGATATTCTATAACTAAAGGATTTAGGAATTACGTTTACTACTGAAAATCCCACTGAAATCTACAGTTTGAATAATTTACAGCTCTTCGTGGGTAAACATTTCTTTTGAGTTATAAAACACTGGAAATAAAGATACCAATACTCAAATGTTATTTTTTATTTGATAAAAAATGTAAGAGTCCTTTAGGAGAGAGAATATATAACACGTTTCATAAAGACTGGATGTCTCCTTACGACATCCTTTCATGTGAGGTTATGTTGTTAGTACCGGACTACTAATTTTGTATATTATTCAACCAAATGCCTGTCACTGTCTGTTAACATGGCAACTTTTCTGTTCTCCTTTCATTACCTTGGAAGTGGAAAATATTTCCTGTTCTAACAGTTTTCATTTGAGAAAGATCATAAACTACTGAAAATGTTCATGTATTTGATAGAAAGTAAAATTCATCTTTGTGAGTCTGAACAGCTGAAGTTTTATAAACAGGTGTGAAATGTTAGTTGTCTAATTTGTGGTCAATTCCCCCCATCTAAACATATTTATGAACATGTGATGTCAGCATGTTAATAATTAAATCCAAATTGGAGACATGGGAGAAAAAGGCACCAGAATACTCAAAACCAAGCTTGTCATATTCCCTTAGAAATAATCCTCTCCAGTGTTCTTGACTGAATGTCACGGGAACTTGATTTGTTGTCTTCAGGTCCTCCCTCTCACCCTCTGGTCACTCAGCCACCCCAGTATCAGGTACAGCTTGTAGGACTGTTTATAGTGGACTGAGCTATTGGGAAAATCTTTTAGTCCCATAACCCCCAAAGCCAATGTGTGGTTGGCTACTTTCATACTTACCTTCTTGGGTTACTAATGTACATAGCCACCAAAACTTCTCTGTCCTTTAAACAACTCACAGGTTTCCCACCATAGTTCTCATTATTGCTGTCATCTTGGTTACCACTTGGACCTGCCCTTGCTCCTTTTTAGCCTTCCTGGCACCTGTAACACCTGCACAGGTGATTCATTCAGACCCTGACCTCCACATAGACAGCGAGTTCCATCATATCTCAGCTGTCAAATCATGGTCGGACCCCAGATAATGTCATCACCAATGATGGCACCACATCCAAACATTCCATTTCAAATACCCTGTTATCTGACACAATTCCTTTCTATCCATACCTACTCCACCATCATCACTCCCTATCACATTATTCTGTTTTATTTTCTTAACTGTACTTAACCATGTCTAGAGTCCTTTTAAAAATATACTCATTGTCTGTCTTCTGACCAGAATTTGAGCCCTTTAAGGATGGGCTCTTATTCTGTCTAGTCACTGCAGAGTCTTGCACATACTGATGTTAGTGTATCTGCTGCCTCTCCTGCTGGATTATAATCAATCTTGGGTGCAGGGAAGTTGATGTGCTTTTGGGTTTTCATCTGCTGCACCTAACTGTAGCGTGCCTGCTGTAGTGACATAGTTAGGGTGGAGGGGTCCATCCTCTCCAGTGAGGGGTTCACCACGAGCCACTTCTGACTCCACAGGCCTGGCCTCCACCCCACGCCCTAGGCTACCACTCAATGCTATGGGTGCCTGCCACTGGGCTGGAAGTACAGAGAAACTACAGGAAAGAGCAATGGGGTCATGGTTTGTTATTTTCTCTTACTGTATGTACTTTGTACTGCCCCCAAACATACTGTTGTGATAGTATTTTTATTCCCCTAAGGCAAAAATTCCAAAGCTGTAGTTTCCAAACTTAATTTATCTTGAATAAAGATTCAATAAGGATATGTCCCAGGCACAGTATTTTTCAAGCTAGAACCCATGAAATCAATGTACTTTTCATTATAATACTTTTAAATGAAATTATAGAAAATAGCATGCACTGCAGTAATAAAGGCAATTTTTGTGAATACACAGTACTTACGTGTGTGTGTATGTGTAGGGGCACATGGCTATGGAACAAAATTCATTTCTTACTAGGGGAGGGTAAGGAAGTCATTGGCCTAAAAGTTAGTTTCACATGTTTTTATTTCATTGAAAACAAAACAAGACTTAAACCCATACTCAAAGAACAGAATACACTTACTTAAAGCTTCTAAAGTATAAAAGATTTTAAAGTTTGTATATTTCATCCAAAGTTTACCAGTATTATCTTGCAAGGCAGTATTTTTCCTTTAATAAATAACATACAATGCTGCATACTATTCTGGAAGCAAATCATCTCCTAACTCTTCATCAGCAAAATCATCCTCCTCAATTCTTTTCTTGGCTGCAGTCTTTGGTCTTTCTACTTGAGGGCCAAGTGGATCCACATACGAGGCATCTAAGTTCAAAAGAGATTGTTACATTAGAGTGATATAAAAAACAAAACAGATGTGAAACCAGTTAGTCTCATAATCAAAACTGAGCAACTCAAGAGTGAACAGAAATGCTCTCCAAGTCATTTAAATTTTGTCCATATAAGTGAAATTCTTAATGCCCAGTTATCCATTTTTGCCCTCTCACCAGTCTTCAGGCCTGGCATGCCTGTGGGGCTGGGTGGGTGCATGGGCACTTGCCTATTTCTTTGTGACTGCTACTTTCATAAGGCTCGTTTGTCCCGGGCAAAGCTCTGAGTTTGGCACTTAGCTGTTCACCTTTACTACTGGCACTACAGTTCTGGCCACTATCTGAAAACAAAAATAAAAATGCATTTGTTTAACATGTTGAGAAAGCATAACACTCTGTCATGAAGCTAAAGCATGGTTATTTGCTAAGAAAACAGGCAGGTTCTTTCATTTGGAAGTCAACTTCCAAGGGATGTCATTTTCATCTGAAATTTAAAAGAAATCTCCTGTTGGGTATCTATAATACAGAGAAAACATCACTTAAGATTCTTTCAAATGTGTGCTTGCTTTAGAGGTTTCAATTTTACTGATTCACTTGTGAGAAGTTAGAGACCAATTAGATAACTATAATCTAGCAAAGAACAAAGAGCATTGAGAGAAGAAACACAGAGGAAGTGATAAGAGATCTACATGAACTGTGTTATCAACCTCGTATCAAGGCAACTGAGAGGTCCTAAAACCACATCAAAAAATAGCAACAGAGGCTGTGCAACCACAACCCAGGTAGGAAAGAACCCAGGCACATAATCCACTTTCATCAAACATTTGAAGAATGTTCATACAGAAGAACCTGTATAGCACAATTGATTTTGGTTCAATATAAGGAAAATCTTGAGGTAGATGATAGTGTCTGAATATGGAATGGCTGCCATGGGAATTAATACAATTCACATAATTGAAGATTTTCATAAAGGGTTGAATACTTATATTCATAAGAGATATTAGTTTTTTTAACCCCAAATATCTGTTGTTATTCTAAAAGAGCCATTCTTCCAGTCCTACAGTTCTTATTTCTTCCCTTTAAAACTCCCATAATGTTATTTTTTTTCTGTTATGAAAGCTTCACTTTCATTGAGTAGTCCACAAATATGCACTGATCATTTCTGAGTATACTTTATATTTTAGCTTAATGGCAATGTTAATGGATAGAAATCAAAACAAGATTGTCTTAAAATATCCACATTTTAAGGTTGGTGAACTGAACCAAAACTTTAAGTCCTCTTTAGGTTCTTACCAAAAACTTAGCCATTTCCCTCATTGTTGATATTATTCAAAATAAAATTCTTTAGCTTAATGCACTAAATGTGTCCACATGTTTTATGGATTTTTTTGTTATTTTGTTCCTCTGTAATCATTTTGATGCAGTTAAGTTTTTTCTTTCTTTTTTTCCCCCCCATCTACAAGTGCAAACGGGTGTCTTTCAAAGTGTCTGAGTGAGATCAGGGCAAGAAAGTTTGGAAATTATTGCTCTAGGCATTGCTTTTACTTCATTCTCCAAAAGATATAATGTATTTATATGAAAACCTCTTGTAGAATAAATCCCCAACATCTCTTTCAGGATGGGTTAACTCCTAACATGAAATTCCCAGACTAAGGGATTCCAGTCCTGTGGAAAGAGCAAACCTTTAAAAATGAAAACTGACCTTAGAAAACTTTGATTGTCTAATTGAGAAGTCATAAATACAATTTAAAAATATGTTCCATTTTGAAAACCACTGATAATATTGTGGTTTTAAATTAACCATGGGTAATATTGTGAATATTCTCATTTGACCATTTTCAATAAACTTTCATGGAGTAACATTGCCAAAAACAGGCAGGTAAAAATGGAGCAATAAACAATTATAAGTCAGGGTGGGTTTTATGCCCAGATAATACAAGTTATTACTTTGGGGGGGAGTGGGTGGGTGGTGAAGGGGACAGAGGGGAGGAAAAAGGGGATGGATGTAATACAACAATAAAATTAAATTTAAAAAAAAATAAAACAAGTTATTATAATCTTTTAACTACAGTAATAAGCAATAATTACTATTTCCTAAAGGGAAGTTAAATAACAAATAGGTTCAGAAAATAGATTAGAGAGATCTGTTATTCTGAATTATCAATCAATTAACACAAATTTCCAAATGACACTTTTATAAGGGCAAAAAATGTTAAAATCAGAGAATTTAGAGTAAGGTGTCTTGAAATTTACCTATACAAGTAAAAAGATACCCTTATAAAGTAGACAGTGTATATAAAGAAATAATTCTTAAAGTAAACATTACAAATGGGCAATAAACATATAACAATGGTTAATCTTACTTAACTTTGGAAACATATTAAGTTAAAAAAGCAATCCAGAACACTATATAATGAATGATACCTTTTCAGAAAGCTTAAACAAGCAAAATTAAATATATTATTTGCATACAAGATAAAATTATATAGGAACACATAAGAAACTGAAAAATGTAAACCTGAATACACAGGGTGCACAAGATAAATTGGCAATAACTTGGCATCTCCTTACTTCACATACTTCTTATTAATTTTGAAAAACTATGTTTTTAAGGTTATGATTAATATCGCTGTTTCAGATATAAAGTATTAAATTCAGAGAGCAACCATCATGTAAAAAGGAATACAATGTCAGAGCAACCATAATTTCTGGACCATGTGAGCGCAAACTGCTAAGGAAATTATGGACTTCAATTATATCCCTTGACATATAGTTTACATCATGAAGAAAGTGTATGATGCCGATCCTGATGTCACCACACCAACAAGGAAAATGCATAAGGTACGCAAGGATCACACAAGTCCAGATATTGTACACAGAATCCAGGAGATCATCAATGAAGATTCAGGAAAGTCAATGCGCTCTACAGTAAGAGAACTGCAGATGTCGGATGCAACGGTTTGCAAGATTATTGCTGAAGATATCAGATACAGATCATATGTTCTTAGAAGAGGCCAGTTTATGACACAGCAGAAAAAGGAAAGGTGCTTTGAAAAAGCAAGGACACTGCTAACAAAATGGAAAAATCCTGAAGAAAAAAAACCCTCTGATTTTCTTCTCCAATGAAAAGAATTCTCAGCAGGACCAAATAGCCAACAGAAGAAACAACAGGTTGCTCTATGAGAATCGTAATGAAGTCCCAATTGTCATGAAAATGAACTTTCCTGCTACAGTGATGGTGTTAGGTGTTGTCAGCAAGGAAGGAGATACTATGACCCCGCTTTTTTTTCCATAGGCTCCAGGTGACTGCTGATGTTTACCTTGATATTTTGAGAGAAGCAGTTGTACCATGGATGAAGCAAGTCACAAATGGAAGCCATTTTATCTTCCAACAAGATGGTGCACCAGCACATAATGCCAAAAAGGTGCAAGAATGTTTCAGTGTCAATGTTCCTGACTTCCGGTGAAAGGAAATCTGGCCTCCTAGTTCACCAGATACAAATCCTTTAGACTATTAGGTATGTAGCATTTGTGAGAGAGAATTTAATAAACAACCTCATTCCAATAAAGAGGCTGTTAAAGCTAAGACTGAAAACATGATGACGTTCATGGATAAAGAAAAGTTCATGAAAGTGCGCTCAAGATTCTGAAGTTGAATTGAGTCTATTATTGCAGTACATGGAGACTTTTTTGAACAAGGTAAAAAATAATGACTATGTTTATGTATTTACATATAAGAATAAATTTCAAAATATAACACTTCTGTGGTATGTTGTTTATTTATCAAAATATAAATTTATATATATATATATAAATATAAAACTCCCAGTAGTTACATATGAGAGAGGCAAGAGATAGATGGGAAAAAGCACTTAAGACAGGCATAACTAATGTTCTAGTTATAATGTTTTATAGTAGCTGCATTAATTTTAATAATATGCTTCATAAGAATGATACATAGGTATCAAACATTACATAATTTAAAATTCACATTATTATAAATGTAGGATTCACATAATTATAAATGTAGAATCGCCTATTAAAATGGCCAAGATTAAAAATATATATATCAAGTAAAATGAACAAATTTTCTGAAATTAATTTGGTCGTATATATTAAAAGACTTAAAATTTTCCAGTCAAAAAGTGGAATAGAAAGCCCTAAGCCTTGTTCCCTTACAAAGACACTGACTTAACACCAATATATGGTCCAAAAAGCCTTTATGATAAGTCCAGGAACCAGTTAGGAAGCGAAAAGGCAAGAACAACTTCATGTAAACAGGTAGGAAAAGCCATCGTATTTCAATTGTGCCAGCCCCTACTTAAAAGCCAACATGGCTCACAACTGGGAGGAAAAGCCCAACTTGCAGGTTCTCCCTTGGAAGGACAAGAACAGAATATATACCCAACGATTGGGTTTTTCAGGGCACTGCCTAACAGACCTTGTTTCAGTCTTACATGATGGGGAGAGCTCATGAGGAAACAGCACATTCCGAAGGCCAGGGAGCTGCTGAGCTCGCAAGGAAGTTCAATGGCTTGTTGAAGCACCAGAGCACCTCCCCTACTGAGACAAAAGCTGGCACAACTTGTGATCAGGAGAATGTGTTCAGCTCATGGCCCCTTCCTTAGCAGGGAAAGATTGGAGTGAAACGTACATCCAACATGCCAGCTCTGTGAGAGCCACCAGAAGATCTGGTTTCTATCTCACTGGACTCATATTTTGGGGGCTGCAGAGAACAAATGAAGGTTCAGCAGCTTGTTGCAGTATCAGAGATCCGCAGTACACCACAGGAACAAAAGATTACAAATCCTGAAAAATAAACCATTAAACCTCTAATTGGGAAGCTATACATAGAAACAGAGAGAAGATGCAGCCCAAATAAACTTTGAGAAATTTCCACAATCTAGCAGGGCTGATGGGTGAAAGTCTTGCTCTGTAGGAAGCCAGTACAAAAAAAAAACAAAAACAAAAACAAAAAACCCCCACAAAACTGGGAGATGGCTGTGTTTTTCAAATGAAGAAAACAACAAAAAGCAACAAGACACTCAAAGAAACAAAATAACATTGCCTAAAGTAATAAACCTCCAGAAGGTGACACTAAAGAAATGGAGGTCTATGAATTACCTGACGAAGAATTCAAAATAATTGTCTTAAATAAACTCAATGTGCTGCAAGAGAATATAGACAATAAATATAATTAGAAAAAATGAGGAATGTACAAAATAAGACTATTAAAAAGGGCCAAATAGAAACTGTGAAAAAGGCCAAATAGAAATCCTGGAGCTGAGGATTATAACAATACACTAATCGAATTGAAAATAATTCACCAGAAATACTCAAAAAAACAGACATAATAATCAAACATAATAAAGAATCTGTAAACTTAAAATGGAAATATGAGAGTCAGAGGAACCAAAGAATTAAAAAATGAAGAAAGCTTGGCTTTCCCGGTGTAGTTCAGTTGGGTGAGCATCGTTCCGTACGCCAAAAGGTTGGGGGTTTGATATCCAGTCAGGGTACATACCTAAATTGTGGGTTCAATCCCAAGTCAGGGTGTGTATGTGAGGCAACTAATCAATATTTCTGTCTCACATCCACATTTCTTTTTCCTTCTCTCCTCTCTTTATAGTCAATAAACATTAACAAAATGAAAAAGCCTAAGAGAATTATGTAATGCTATAAGCAGATGAATATACGTATTATGAGAGCCCAGAAGAAGAGAGAGAGAATGAGACAAAGATTTGAAGGAATAATGAATGAAAACTTTTCAAATATGAGGAAGAAAATTAATGTCCAAGTTCAAGAAGCTCAAAGGACTCCAAGTAGGAGGACCCAAAAGATCCACACGGAAGCACAATATAACAAGAGAAAATCTTAAAATCAGCAAGAGAATAGTGACCCATCATGTACAAGGTAACTGGAATGGTTATTAGCAGATTTCTCAGCAGAATTATAATAGGCCAGAAGGGAGTGAAATGATATATTCAAAGCATTCAAAGAAAAATCTTCCAACCAAGAATATTATATCTGGCAAAATTGTTCTTCAAAAGTGAAGAAGTAAAG
Source organism: Noctilio leporinus (assembly GCA_004026585.1). Lineage (NCBI taxonomy): Eukaryota > Metazoa > Chordata > Mammalia > Chiroptera > Noctilionidae > Noctilio > Noctilio leporinus. Next base: position 132,513 of record PVIW01003372.1, read on the forward strand.
ATCTTCCTGGATAAACAAAATTTGAGAGAGGGAGTTTATCACCTGCTTTGCAAGAACTGCTAACATAAAAGCACATGAAAATATAAAGCTCCCTGGTAAAGGGAAATACTATACAGACAAACAGAGAACTCTGTAATACTGTCATGGTGATGCATAAATCACCTTTAATGCAGGTATAGAATATAAAAAATAAAAACATAAAATCACTGTTAATGAATACAAAATATAAGATGTAATTTTCAATATCAGTAACATAAAGTGATGGAACAAGATAAAATGCAGAGTTTGTATATTTGAAGTTGTTACTAGTTTAAAATCAACTGTTAGAACTACTGGATGTTTTATGTAACTTTCATGGTAACCACAAAAAAAAAAAATACTCACAGAAGATGTACAAAAGAAAATGGAAAAGGAATCAAAGCATGTCACTACGAAAAAAATAAACAAAATGCAGACAGCAAGAGAGGAAAGGGACAAAATAAAATAACTACAAGGCATATAGGAAGATTAACAAAATGAAAGTGGTAAATACTTCCCTGGATGTAATTATCTTAAGTGTAACTGGACTAAACTGCCCAATCAAAAGATGTCGAGCAGCTGAATGGTTAAGAAAAGAAAAGAACCAGCTATATGTTGTCTATAAGAGACTAACATTAGATATAATGACAAACATAGGCAAAAAGTGAAAGGGTGGCTAAAGGTAGTCCATGTAAATGGTAATCCAAAGAGAGCAAGAGTGGCTGTACTTATTTTCAGACAAAATGTGCTTTAAGTTGATAATGGTCACAAGGACATTATATAATGATTACTGGGCTAATGCACCAGGGAGATGCAATAATTACCAATACACATGTAGCAAACATTTACAGAACTGGAGGGAGAAAAAGACAGTAATGCAATAGTAGTAGAATATTTCAATACCCCATTTTCAATAATAAATAGGTCAACTAGTCAGAAGATCCACAGACAACAGAGGAACTGAGTAACATTACAGACCTTTAGATGTAATAGATATATACAGAACAACAGCAGTATACATGTTCTCAAGAGCACATAGAACATTCTCCAGGATAAAGTACATGTTAGCCATAAAACAATTTATAACACATTTAAGAATATTAAAACCATATCAAGTACCTTTTCTGATCACAATGGAATGAAACTAGAAATCAATAATAAAAGAAGAATTGGCAAATTCACACCTATGTGGAAATTAATCATACTCTTAAAAAACAAATGGGTCAAAGAAGACACCACAAGGGGAATTATAAAATCTCTTGACATGAAAGAAAATTAAAACACAAAATATGAATATTTATGAGATGTGGCAAAAGCAATGCTAAGAGGGAAATATAATTGTTATAAATGCACACATTAAAAAAGGGAAAGATCTTGCCTGACTGGTGTGGCTCAGTGGGTTGGGTGTTGTTCTGTAAATTGAAAAGCTGCAGATTCAATTCCCAGTCTGGGCACATGTCTGGGGCTTGGGGCCAGGTCCCCAGTTGGGGGTGTGTGAGAGGCAACTGATCAATGCTTCTCTCCCACATTAATATTTCTTTTCCTCTCATTCTCTCTCCCTCTCCCTTCTTTAGAAAACAACTAAATAAAATCTTTAAAAAAAGAGAAAGATCTCAAATCAATAGTCTAACTAAACACCTCAAAAAATTTAAGTGACCAAAGTTAGCAGAAAGAAGAAAATAATAAATATTAAAGCAGAAGATAACACAATACAGAATAGGTTAAAAAAATAAAACAAAACAAAGACTTAGGTTTTTGAAAAGATCAACAAAATTGACAGACCTGTAGGTCTAAACTGAGAAAAAAAGAGAAGACTGATATGACAAAGAAAAACAGAAGTGAAAGGAGATATTACAACCAATGCCACAGAAATATAAAGGATTATAAGAAACTACTATGAATAACTTTATGTGAAAATGGAAAAGCATAGAAAAAATGGATAAATTTCTAGAAACAAATTTCTGAATCCTGAAGGAGGAAAAAACTGAACAGACTGATAATTAGTAAGATTAAATCACTAATCAAATACCTCCCAACAAAGAAAAGCTCTGGACCATATGGTTTTCCTGGAGAATTCTACCAAATATTTAAAGAGGAAATAACATCTATTATTCTCAAACTCTTCCAAAAATATTGAAAAGGAGGAAACATTTTCAAACTCATCCCATGAAGCCAGAACTACATCGACACTAAAATATGACAAAAATACTATAGTAAAACTACAAAACAATCTCCCTGATGAACACTGATGCAAAATCTTCAACAAAATGTGATCAAACTGAATTCAACAACGCATTAAAAGGATTATACATTATGACCAACTGGGATTTATTCCTGGAATGCAATGATCCAATGTACAAAAATCAACCAGCATAATAAATATACCGCATTAACAGATTGAAGAACAAAAAAATCACAAGATCATTTCTTTGCTGAAGAAAAAGCATTTGACATTCTTTCAAGATAAAACACTCAACATACTTGGAATAGAAGGAAATGAATTCAACATAATAAAGGGCATATATGAAAAAACCCACAGCAAACATAATATTAAATGCTTAAAAAAACTGAAAGCTTTCCCTCTCTGATCAGCAACAAGGCAACAAAGACCATTCTTGCCACTTTTACTCAACATAGTACTGAAAGTTCTGGCCAGAGCAGTAAGCAAGGAGAAAAAAGGCATTAAAACAGGAAGGAAAATAGTTAAATGATATATGTTCATAAATGACATGATCTTATTATACATAGAAAACCCTAAAGGCACTACCAAAAACTGTTAGAACTAATAAACAAATCCAGCAAAGTTGCAGGATGAAAATCAACACAAACACCAATTGCATTTCTACTCATTAACAATGAACAATCTAAAATGAAATTAAGAAAACAATTCCATTGATAAAAGCATCAAAAATACTTAAACATATATGTAAGCAACAAAGGAGGCGAGAGATTTGTACCTCTGAAAACTACAAAAGAAATTAAGGAAGACAAAAATGATAAAAAGACATCCAATGTTCATGGATTGGAAAACACAATACTCTTAAAATGTCCATATTACCTAAAGCAATCTTCATATTCAAGGCAATCCTTATCAAATTCCCAATGGCTTTCTTTTTTTGCAGAACATTCTAAAACTTGTATAGAATTTCAAAAGACCCTAAATAACCTAAACAATGCTAAGATTAAAAAATAATAATAATAAAGAATTGCAGGCTTACACTTATAAATTTCAAAACATATTGCAAAGCTACAGTAATCAAACAGAATTGTACTGATATAAAGACGGACATATAGATAGACCATTGGAACAGAATAGAAAGCTTAGAAATAATGTATATTGTCAACTAACCTTCAACAACAGTATTAAGACTACACATGAGGAAGGATAGTCTCTTGAACAGAGTGGGGAAAACTGGATATCCAGATGAAAAAAGAATAAAGTTGGATGATTACCTTAAACCACATACAAAAATTAACTTAAAATGGGTTAAAAATCTAAATATATGACCTGAAACTATATAACTCCTAGAAGAAAACTAGAAAAAAAGCTATGACATCAAAAGCACTGGCAACAAAATGAACAACAGACATACGAAACAACATCAAACTTTAAAAACTTCTGTTCAGAAGAAGGAAAAATCATCAGAGTGAAAAGACACCTTTAGGAATAGAAGAAAATATTTGTAAACCATATCTTTGATAAAAGGTTTCTATCCAGCCTACATTAATTCCACAACTCAAGGACAAAAACACAATTTGAAAATGTGCAAAAGATTTGAATAGACATTTATCCAAAGAAGATATTTTAATGACCAAAAAGCATATGAAAACATGCTCAACACTGCTAATCATCAGGGAAATGAAAATCAAAACCACAATGAAATAACACCTCACATCAATTATGTGGCCAGTATCAAATAACAGAAAATAATAAATGTTGGCAAGGGTGTGGAGACATTGAAACCCTTGTGTACCATTGGTGGGAATACAAATGTTTCAGTGCTATGAAAAACAGTATGAAGGCTCCTCAAAATATTAAGAAAATAACTGTCATATGACCCAGTAATCCCATGATCTCAAAAAGATATTTACACACCCATGTTTATATATAACGACATTTTTCACAGTAGCCAAGAGGTGGAAACAAGCTCAATGTCATCAGTAGATGAATGGACCAAAAAAAAGGGGTATAAATACACAATGGGATATTTGTGCACTCTTCAAAAAGAAGGAAATACTGACATGAAGAAAGCAGGATATGCCCTGACCAGTGTGGCTCAGTTGGTTGGTATCATCCCACAAAGTGAATGGTCGATGGTTCAATTCCCAGTTGGGGTGCATACTTGGGTTTCAGGTTCAGTTCTTGGATGGAACATGTATGAGAGGCAATCAATTGTTCCCCTCTCACATCAAAGATTCTCTCCCTTTCTTTCTACCTCTCTTCCCCTACCTCAAAAAACAAATAAATACAATCTGTTTTAAAAAGCAGGGTATGACATTTTACAACATTATGATCTCTGTTCTTAAAATACAGATTCAATCAAAATTACAACTAAACTACGGAACCACCACCATTCAGAATGGTCAGGAACCTGGCATGGGATTAAAGAAGAAACCAACAATTAGAGATAAAGCCACATTGAGATGTGTAGAAGGGGTGCAGCTGTGGAGCAGGCTAGTCCCACGTCCACATGTGGCAGATAAGTATCAGGGGGGATGCCTCCGGAGTTCGGGGTCCCATCCCTACACCAGCTCAGGGCTCCAGTGGCAGCAAGATAAGTCCCCATAACTTTTGACTGCAGAAACCAGTGGGGATTGAGGCTGGGAAGACAGAAACTGCTGGAGCCTCAGGCAGTTCCTCTTAAAGGGTCTGCACTGAGGCTTACTTGGACTCACTTCCTCTGAGCTCCAGCATGGGGCAGCAGATTGAAAGGCATTAGAGACAAACAGGAAGGAACTGAATTGTCCAGAATCAGGGTGAGAGCTGGGAGGCAGTGTTCCTCCAGACATATTTTCTGGCAGAGGCCATTGTTCATTTTCTGATCCCTCTACCCACAGAACCAGCAAGCAGGTGCTATACTGGAGACTCCATCAACCTGGTTACCACCATTTGCCCCACATTGGTGATACACTGAGACACTGTCCCACCAATTTTTGGGACTATATAGGCTGTAGTATACATAAATATGTATGTATTTATGTAGTCTACATAAATTATATTGTTTCCAGTGGCTTTTCTATACAAGTGGCTTCCTTGGCCCATGTTTAGATTTTTGTAAATTGTCTCTAACAAGCAGATTCTAGTGTCAGAGAGCCCTGTGCCTCTCCAAAAGTTGTCCCAGACCCAGCACTAGCAGCAGCCAGCCTTGGTTCACAACTTGGCTTCACCTGGGCACATTCAAACCCAACACAAGCAGTAGCCATCTCACATTGCTTTGTAGTTTATGTTGTGTGACTGCACACAGAATACAGGCGGATGGGCCAATAGCAGTCAAGGCTTAACTACAATAGGAGGGTGTACAAGCCCATATGGTGCGTGCACCTTGAGTAACCAACTTACATAATAGGGGAGGCTCTGTCACTGGACATTATAGGACACCTACTATATTAGGCCACTCTACCAACCAGGGAGAAATAGCAACTCTACCTAATACATAGAAACAAACATAGGGAGGCTGTTAAAATGAGGAGACAAAGAAACATGGCCCAAATGAAAGAATATAACAAAACTCTAGGAAATAAACTAAACAAAATGGAGACAAGCAATCTACCAGATGCAGAGTTCAAAATACTAGTTATAATAATATTCAAGAAACCTAGTGAAGGTCTCAACAGCATTAAAAAATCCAGTCAGAAACAAAGCATACACTAATTGAAATAAATAACAATTTACAGGGCATCAACAGTAGAGGAGATGAAGCCGAGATTCAAATCAGCGATTTAAGACTATAAGGAAGCAAAAACAACCAATCAGATCAGCAAGAAGAAAAAGGAATCCAAACAAATGAGGATTGTATAAGAAGCCTCTGGGACAACTTCAAGCATTTCAACATTTGCATCAAGGGGGTGCCAGAAAGAGAAGGGAAAGAGCAAAAGATTGAAAATCTATCTGAAAAAATAGTGACAGAAAACTTCCCTAACTTGGTGAAGAAAATACTAGACATTCAAGTCCAGGATGCACAGTCACCCAAACAAGATGAACCCAAAGAGGCCCACACCAACATACATCATGATTAAAAAGCCAAAGATTACACACAAAGAATCATAAAAGTAGTAAGAGAAAAGCACTTAGTTACCTACAAAGAAGCTCCCAGAAGACTGTCAACTGATTTCTCAAAAGAAACTGAAAGTTAAAAGGGATCAGCAAGAAATATTCAAACTGATGAAAGGCAAGCACCTGCAACCAACATTATTCTACCAAGCAAAGCTATTATTTATTTATTTTAAAAGATTTTATTTATTATTTTTCAGAGAGTGGGGAAAGAAGAGAGGCAGAGAGGGAGAGCGACATCAATGTATGGTTGCCTTTCACCTGCCTCCAGCTACAGATCTGGCTGGAGACCTGGCTTGCAATCTGGTTATGTGCCCTGGCTGGGAATCGAACCAGTGACCTTTGGGTTTGCAGACCGGTGCCTTATCCACTGTGCTACCAGCCAGGGCTGCAAAGCTATTGTTTAGAATTAAAGGACAGATAAAGAGCTTCCTAGACAAGAAAAAGCTAAAGGAGTTAATCACAACCAAACCAGTATTATGTGAAATATTAAAGGGTCTTCTTTAAGAAGATAAAAATATGTGAATAATAAAGTGGCAATAAATACAGGGTGCATGCAATCATTTGGCAAAATTTTAGTAAATAAAACAGCACACCACAAGTGTTATATTTTGAAATAAATTTATTCTTATATGTAAATACATAAAGTCATTATTGTTTTAATTGTTCAAAAAAGCCTCCATTTGCTGCAATAATAGACTTGATTCAACTTCAGAATCTTGAGCACACTTTCATGAACTTTTCTTTATTCATGGACATCATCATGTTTTCAATCTTAGCTTTAACAGCCTCTTTATTGTAATAAGGTTGTTTATTAACTTCTCTCTCACAAATGCTCAACACATAATAGTCTAAAGGATTTGCACCTGGTGAACCGAGCAGCCGGATTTCCTTTCACCAACATTTAGGAACATTGACACTGAAACATTCTTGCACCTTTTTGGTGTTATGTGCTGGTGTGCCATCTTGTTTAAAGATAAAATGACGTCCATTTGCAACTTGCTTCATCCATGGTACAACTATTTCTCTCAAAACATCAAGGTAAACATCCTGGATCTTCATTGATGATCTCCTGGATTCTGTGTACAATATCTAGAATGCGTTTTCCTTGTTGGTGTGGCGACATCAGGATCAGCATCATAGACCTTCTTCATGTCGTAAACTGTACATCAAGGGATGCTATTGAAGTCCACAATTTCCTTAGCAGTTTGCCCTGCATGCAGTCCAGAAATTATGGTTGCTCTAACATTGTATTCCTTCGACATGATGGTCACTTTCAGAAATAATACTTTATCTCTGAAACAATGTTAAATTATAACCTTAGAAACATAGTTTTTCAAAATTAATATGAAGTACTTGAATTGCTGATTGAGTGCAACCTGTACACACCTATCAATAATTGATTCTAAAAAACAAAATAAACAAGCAGAACAGAAACAGAATTAAACATAGAGAGGACATTTTGATGGTTGCCAGATGGAAGGGGGTTCGGTGATGATGGGGAAAAAAGATGAAAGGATTAAAAAGTACAAATTAGTAGTTATAGAATAGTAATGGGGATGTAAAGTGCAGCATAGTGAATAGAGTAACCAAAGAGCATATATGCACGAGTCATAGACATGGACAATGGTGTGGGGATGGCCTGAGGGTGTGTGTGTACGCGGGAAGCTGGGTAGAGGGCAGCAAATGGGGAAAAAGCAGGACAACTATATTGGCATAAACAATAAAACATAATGTAAAGCTCTGGCTGGTGTGGCTCAGTGGGTTGAGTGCTGGCCTGTGAACCAAAAGGTATCCAGTTCGATTCCCAATTAGGGCACATGCCTGGGTTACAGGCCAGGTTCCCAGCTGGGGGTGTGTGAGGCAACTGATCCATGTGTCTCTTGCATGTTGCCGTTTCTCTTTCTCCCTCCCCTACCACCTCTCTAAAAATAAATAAATAAAATCTTTAAATATAAATATATGTACATATATTTATCCATTTATCTATGGATATGATATTTTGAGTAACCTGTTTTTTTTCCTTTATTTTTATCTGGAAGTTTATACATTTTTCTGTAATAGATAGTATTCACCTTTTTGTAGTGTGTTAGGAAATTTTATTACCTTTATGAAGTTAAGAAATGGCACTGGAGACAGCAGTGTGATGATTTAACTCCACTATTTCTGGTTTCAATTTTTGACTTTGAGAAGTCAGCAAGTTTTTCAGTTTTTGTATATTGTAATTTGACTGTAACATATTATAATTATTCTTTTTATTCATCTTTTGATTTAGCTTTATAAATCAGAGGATCTCACTAATTCTCAAAAAATTCTCAACCATTCATTTATTATTTCCTTTCTCTAATTTACAGAGTTTTTCCATTATATCCTTTATATCTCTTAAACTCTTTTATTTCCCCACCCTTTGTCCTGCATTTTGGGTAATTTCTTCAGCTCTACCTCAAAGGTTATGAACTCTCTTCATCTGATCTAATCTGCTCTTCAGGGATCAGGAAACTTTTTCTGTAAAGGACCAGACAGTAAAGGTTTTAGGCTTTGCATCCATATGGTTTCTGACTATAAACGACTGAGTATGGCTGTATTCCAGTAAAATTTTTGACAGAAACAGGTGGTAGATGAAGCCAGATTTGGTCTGCAGGCTGAAGGTTTCTTTAAACCATCTACTGCCATTTCTGATTTCAGTTATATTTTTCATTTCTGAAAGTTCAATTTGGTTTTCTCAAGTCTGCCTCATAATTTTTTATATTCTTTTGTCCCACTGTCATACTTAAAATACGTAAGCATTCCCCACTGTCTGATTCTAATTCCTGAGCATGTATAGTGTGAATCTGGATAGTGAGGCATTCTGTATTACTCGATTCCTAAAATTTACACAGCAAGTGTTAAGAGTTCAAATAACAGAAGATAACAACCCTACCTCAAAAAATATATATGAATCTATTCAGTTCAAGAGTTCACATAACAAGAGATACGAGTTTTTACTTTAAAAATTTATTCTTTATTTGATAATTATAATAATACTTGTAGTCTTTGAAGACTAGACTCTAGGTTCTATTGCTCACTCATAGAGGCTTATTTCCTCATGTGTTTTCTTAAAATTGAAGGCTCTTGATCTTTGGAACTTTATCTGAAGGTATTATTTAAAGCTTATTTAAAGTATATTCCTCCAATGAGGGTTAAATTTGTTTTTTTCTAGGCCCCTGGGAACACCACCAACTCAGTTCCACTCCATACCAAACTTGTAGCTTGAATCCTTCAGGCCAGAGGTAATGAATTCTAGCTCCAAAAATATATGAGGGCTTATGGTTAGGAATTTCAAGGGAGATTTCCACATTTATCACTTTCCAACAGAGCCAACAGGGAAAGTCATCCTTTGTTGGGTAAATCCTTTTCTACATGACCCATAGAGGGTATTGTTTATTAGCAGTCTGACCTCTGATTTTTTAATCTGACCTCTGATTTTTTGGGGCCCTACATTTTATCTCTTTTTTTTTCCCCCCCTTGAGTGGCTTATAAAAGCTGGGCTCTAGGCCACTAGGGATTTGGCAGGGCAAACACCAGCTTCTGTACTGTACTTGTTTGCATTTAGGTTTTCTACTTATTTTTGGTCTCCGAATAATTCCCTTCTTTCTTGCCAATTTAGCCATGAATTTAAAAAGCTTTTCATTTTATTTCTTTTTCCTTCCCCTTCCTCTTCCTCTTCTTTTTTTAAATAATCAATCCATATTTTCAGGAGTGCTTTTGGTAGAGGAGTTTCCCTGAAATTTAGTCCATCTTACTGTCAGAAATAGAAGCCTGTAATTTCAGTCAAAAGAAACACACTAAAAAGGTTTCTAACTTCCTTGTTTTACAGGCGAGGAAACAAACCTAGGGAGGTGAAGTCACTTGCTTAAGAGTTCATAGTGGCAAAGCCAACACCAAACTCCAGGTTTCCTGGCTGCCAGTATGGTCTTTGCCCATACACAGTAATGCCTGTTTTGGCAAAGGATCTATGTAAAGTGTAGCATTTTTCATGCTGATGTGGAAAGTATACATGAATAACTGTGGTCTTATTCACATATTCCCACCACATGCTATATTCCAAGCTTAGCAGCTTAGCTCACTGTGAAGTGTGGCTATCTGAATAATGATAAACATTCCAGGCAAAGTAAACTTACAATCTCTTTCCACAATTCTGTTTTAGAGTCTTGTCACATCCCCAGAGCAGCTGAGACCCTCTTCTTGCCTTGTAACTTACAAAGTAAGTTTGCAATCTTGAGACTTGGAAAAATTCTCACAGCTCCTTTGCTACAGGGGAAATGACATCCGGCTCTTATCAGAAATTTTCACAAGGCAATTCATACTAAGATGACCTATTTGAAACATTTTAGGATGCTACAGTTTTTATTTTTTCAAAAAATTTTAATTATTTTTAAGCATACTGATCATGCTACAACATTTGTCCCATTTTCCCCACTTTGCTCCCCTTTCCCCAATACCTCCCTTCTCTCCAGCGATCCCTACTTCCCTTAGTCCATGTCCATGGGTCATGCATATAAGTTCCTTGGCTTCTCCATTTACTTTATTATTCTTAACATCCCTCTGTCTGTTTTGTACCTACCAGTTATGTTTATTGATCCTTAAACCATTTCTCCCATTCTCCCCCTTCCCACTGAGAAACCTCCATATGATCTCTGTATCTATGGTTCTGTTCCTGTCCTAGTTGTTTCCTTAGTTTGTTTTTCAGATTCATTTGTTGATAGGTGTGAATTTCTTGTCTTTTTAATGTTTGTAGTTTTGATCTTTTTCTTAAATAAGTCCCTTTAACACTTCATATAATAAGGGCTTGGCAATGATGAACTCCTTTAGCTTTGGCTTGTCTGGGAAGCACTTTACCTGCCCTTCCATTCTAAATGATAGCTTTGCTGGATAGAATAATCTAGGTTGTAGGTCCTTGCTTTTCATCACTTTGAATACTTCTTGCCAGTCCCTTCTTGCTTTCTTCTCAGAAATCAGCAGATGGTCTTATAGGAAGTCCTTTGTACGTAACTGTGCTTTTCTCTTGCTGCTTTTAAGATACTCTCTTCATCTTTAATCTTTTAACATTTTAATTATGATGGGTATTGGTGTGGTCTTCTTTGGGTTTAGCTTGTTTGGGACTCTGTGCTCCCTGGACTTGCCTCTTTCCTTTACCAAATTAGGGAAGTTCATTATTTTTTTCAAGTAAGTTTCTAATTTCTTGCTCTTTCTCATCTCCTTCTGGCACTCCTATGATTTGGATGTGGTATGTTTAAAGTTTTCCAATTTCCTAAACTCCTCCTCATTATTTTCAATTCTTGTTTCTTTATTCTGTACTGGTTGACTATTTATTTCTTCCTTATGTTCCAAATCATTGATCTGAACCTCAGCTTCCTTCCCTTCACTACTGGTTTTGTGTGGATTTTCTTTATTTCACTTCTTCCCTTCGATATTTATCACATTTAAATATGCATAGTACAAATATTTATAAATTTTTTATTTTTAAAAGAATTTTAAAATATTTCATTATTTTTCAGAGAGAGGGGAAGGAAGAGAGGCAGAGAGGAAGAGAAACATCAATGTATGGTTGCCTTTCACCTGCCTCCAGCCACGGACCTGGCTGGAGACCTGGCTTGCAACCTGGTTACGTTGCCCTGGCTGGGAATCGAACCAGAGACCTTTGGGTTTGCAGACTGGTGCCTTATCCACTGTGCCACCAGCTAGGGCCTATTTGTAAAATTTTTAGAATGGATTTCCAGTGCTTTTTGTAATTTATGTCTGATAGAAATTCCAAAAGAGATGTTTGACAAAAGTTTTGATTGACTGCATCATTACTGGAATAAATGCTCTAGTTTACAAAATGGTAACTTTAAAAACCAACACTCATTTGTAGATATGATTTCTAGTATTTTTGTTAAAAACCCTCTTTTGTAAACAGTAAGAGAGTGGTCCATGTGCTGACACATTGACCTTTATGCACAGATACATGTGGGATGCAATGTCAGGAAAAAACCAAGAACTCAAAGTCACACATCAAGAAGTGTACATGGACCCTCACTAGACCCAGAGGCGGACACCAGCATTTGGGTACTACTGTCCATGTTCTTCTTTGTCAAAGGGAATCACTCTTCCCAGTACTTCCTGTGTGTAAACTCCTCTCCACAACCCTACCACATAGGTCCTATGTTCACTCCCATTTGACTACAGGGAAAACTGTGACAAAGAGATGAAGTAATTTGCCTGAGATTACATAAAATGTGGTAACTTGAAAAAGGGAGTACATAGCTGCTGAATGATACCAGGACTGAGGGACTAATGACAATGACCTCAAAATAAGGGCGGTATGCTAAGGATTAGAGGGAAGGGGCACCTTCTGTTGGCATAATGTCTCATCATTCTGTTATTCTGTGTGTGATATATTTGGAAGTGGTGCAAATGTAAACAGCTGAGATAATTTTAAGAGGAAGAGTTTAACGATAGAGAGTCTCATTGCATAGCTGTATCCTTGGATTAGATAGCTGTAACTTGTGCTTTGGTAGAAAGGGAATTCCTGAGCTCCACCATCATTACCAAGAACATTCATGGAGAGTTGGATTTACAGCAGGAATCAGCTAAGTACAGTCCGTGGACCAAACCTGGCTCATCCCTGTTTTTCTATATCTAATTAGTTAGCAATGATTTATAAGCTTTCTTTTTAGTCGTTGGGAAAGGAGCTAAAGAATAATAATATTTTGTGACACATGACATTTGTATGATATTCAGATTTCAGTGTCTGAATATGAAGTGAGATCCATCCACTTACATGCTTGTTTTCACTGCCTTGTATCCCAGCAGATGAGACGTCATGGCCCTTGAGCCTCAACCACCTACCACCTGGGCCCCTACAGGAAGTGTGTTGACATTCCACTTAGTGAGCCACTGTGCCAGAGGACAGGTGACATGTTAGCAGCGGAATGGACTAACAGACACATTGCTTTAGACTACGATTCTGAATATGCTGGCGCTGCTGTGACACTGCTAACTATCTTCTAGTCATTGTTAACAAAGGTCAGCATGGTACTGTGAAGCCTGGAGCCAGCGTGCCTAGCAGTTCCTCCTAAGGTTTCTGCAGCAAAGTGGGTGACTGTGTGGGATGGAAATGATGGGAGTGACACTCCTGAGAAGTACGAGCCCCTGGTCTCATCAGCGTTTGAAGGTTTTTTCATCCCGCATAGACTCTTCTCTTCTCCCAGGAGATTATCCACATTCTGTTAATTTGATTGTCGGAATTTGGCTATATTCACACAGATTTTCTGTTGCCCCTTCAAATGTGGTGGACACTGTGACACCACTGGGGCCCAACAAAACTATGCAAAGGTATTCTAGGCAAAGAACTTGCCCATCCTTGACTATAATAATAAAATAAACTGATTTTTTAAGATAAAAAAATTGTGATTACAATATACTTTATAAAAGATGTTCTTCGAAAAGTGGAACTTAAAGTGAATTTATGTTCACTGAGTCATAATATCCTATAATTTTCATTATGAAATTTTTGGTATAAAATTGAGATACATTTTCATAGAAAAAGTCCACAGCCAAGATATAATAAAAATTAAACTAAAAATGCAAAAACTATTAAGTTTCACGCAGAGTAAATAAAAACCAGTTTTAAAATGGAACCTTAACAGCACAGCACTGAAAATGAGTCACAAATGCCAGCATCATGCTACAGGACCGATGCCGTATGGAGGGCTCTGTGTCTTGAGGACAGGGACACGTGAGAAGCAGAGGTGGTCTGTGGTTTCCTAGTCTTTGAATGCAGCCAGGATGCCATGCAGGAGCTTGGTCACCACTCTAGTCCACTTTATCAATGTGGGCTGAGCACACGTTCACTATCTAGCTATGAACTTAAGAGGACACAGCTCTCCTTGTAGGAGCTGACTTAATTTTTCTTTTGAACTGACTGATGTTTGGCACTGAACGGCTAAAACCTTAACCCAAAATTGTGCATTTGAAAGAGAAATACATCATTACTTCAAATAGTTAAAATAAATTCATTTCATTTAAGTTACTTCAATTTTAACAGCAAACTAACATGCTGACAATCTGGAACAGATATTCAAAATTCTTTACCAGGCAGTACAGGCTTTCCATGCAGTTTGTATCAAGTAACAATCATAACAGCCACACTTGCTCAGCACCAGTGTGTGACAGGGCAGCACAGCCTCTGTGAGTTGTGTGTGTAATGCTGACACCAGCTTGGCTATGAAGGAGCCAGGACAAGAGGCCAAGGCTGGATCAATAGACTGCCATACACCGTGTCACACTGAATCCCGTATCATCTCTGAAGATGCAGCAGTGACTCTCAAAGTGTGGTCCCAGGACCAACAGCATCAGCTGGGACCTTGTCAGAAATGCAGATTCCTGGCCCATCACAGGTTGACTGACTCAGAAGCTTCCGCTGAAGAGGGTGGGAGTTAAGGTTTACTGAGCCAAATTAACAGCAAAATTCAGGCTGCCAGGAGTCTAGTCTAATCCATAAAAAGAACAACTTCCAAGGACACTTGACCATATTAGAAATAGCTATTTTATGATATATAAATAATGATGATGCATTAGTTCCCCATGGTCCTCTGTCCTAGGCAGTTCTCTAGGATTCAAGTTAAGTACATTATTATACTTAAACCAGCTTATGGCTGACCTCATTTGGATTCACACAGTTCTCCTAACTGAATTGTGCATCTAATTAGGCTGAAGGGCCAAATATTTCCATGTTAAGTTGTAAATGTGCACATCTAGGTTTTATAGGTTAGAAGTGGGAGATAGGTGAGATTGGAGCTCCTTTACATAGAGGTTTGTCCTGGGAATTCCTGAATGAGTGGATTAGGGACAGCCCTGTGCATTGACAGGTGCGGGTGTGGAGTGTGCTCCAGGATGCTGGGAGGCACAGCGGGAAAGAGAGGAGACAGTAAGAGAGGGGTCCGTAGCATGGTTTACTCAGACTTTAAAGCCGGGGATAGTCCTGCCCAGGGCCTGGGCTGAGAACTAGAGAAAGGAGGCAGAAAACACGATTCCTGTCATCAAAGAAGCTCCCAACTTGGCCTTCAGGATAAAGGGAAAATATACAGAACAGAAAGGCAAATGGTGGGGAAAGCAGGCAAGTGCCCTGGGAAGGAACTGTTTAGTGCCTTCAACTTGTGCCAAGAGAACAGGAACATGAAATCTGGCTTGTAAAACTGCTTCCACACCGCAGTTTCTATTCCCAAATGCACTGGTGCAAGAAAGAGCTTATTTGTGCACTAGAACTGACTATTTGTGCTGGATGGAAGTGGGCTGGATTCAAGGGAGGAAAACTTACTAAAGGATAAGAACAGCGGCAATGGGGAGCCCAGGACCAGGAGGTGACTCCCTAACAGAGGCTTCTCTGCACAAGGAGTCAGATCAGGCAGCTCCCTCTCTTACATGTCAGCCTTGGCTTTACAGGCCAGGCTGTTTTGCTATGAGGTGCAGCACGATTCCAGAGTATGAGGGAAAGGTCCCCTATGGAGGAGGATCAGCTCCCTTAGTGGCCCTGAGGCGCACCCTGACCTTTCTGGTGTTTCTGAGAGGCAGGGCATCGGAGTCGGTGTGGGGATGCTTTCTTGGGGCTCTGGTTAAGCCCCAACCTACTCAACAGCTCTGGGCCTTCCCTGGCATCCAGTTAGGAGGTCCTGATGTTTCTGAAGCAGATTTTCAAAGTGAAGATGTTGGGGTTATCCCCGAGGCATTTCATGAGGTACCAGGGAAGGCTGAGAACTTCCCATAAGGCTGCTGCTGCTGTTCAGGGAGGGACTGGTTGGTGACTGTAAACGTAAAATTTTTAGAAAAAGTGTAGGATCCTTAGGGGATGGTGAATCTGGTCCCAGAATTTTAGTTAATAATGAATAATTCCCTAGGGATTATTCAAAACAATGATCCCCTAAAGGGACCCTCAGTTTCAAAAGAGCTCACTTCAGGGAGGACTGCTTCCTAAGAGTAAGGGTGCACCAGCAGCAGCAGCAGCCTTCCCAGGTTTCCTTAACTGAAGCTCCTGGTCCACTGACTCCTCAGGTGCATACAGGTCCATGATGCCTCATCCAAAACTCCAGATAAAGAGATCTGAAAGTCATGTGTTCAGGTAGTGGTGTGAAAACTTCTTGGGCATAAAACTTAACCTGCCCTGTATTTATCCTAAATGTAAATATTCATGTTTCACTAAATTAACATTTTATTCAATGATGAGATGCTCCCATGGGAATTCCATGCACTATAGCTAATGAACCATATTACTTTTCTAAACGCCCAAGAATGCTAAATTCCATAGCGCACCTTGCCCCAGAGGCTTGGAGAGGGGCTGCGGACGGAGATTGCTGTCTCAGGCTTACAGACAACTGAAAAGGCCCATTTCTCAGACCCGGGACACAGCTAAATCCTACCCAAGACAGTCAAAGGAATATGGTACAACACAAGTAGGGGTGGCAGAACGGAGGTAGAGCTGAGGGCTGGGGGCCAGTATGGGAGATATCAGTATCCATCATGACCAGGAGTCTGATGGGACAGGAGACAGCTGCTTCTTGAGTTTCTCTGACGTGAGGGTTACTTGGTTACTTGGTCAGGACTAGGAGGTGAGGGGGAGAAGCTGGACTAAGCCCTGGAGGCTCAGACTGTCTCACTAGAACAGAAGCAGCAATGAATGACCACCTAAGGTACTCGTGAAGCGGAGATGACTTCAAGCAAGAGTCTTGGTCCCCAGTGTAGTCACTACCCCCAAACCTTAGAAAACACATGTGCCTGTCTTGGTTGTGGCAGCCCCCTCAGCACTAGAACCTTGTGTGTCTTTTCAGCTAGATTTCAATTTTCTAGAGCACAGGGGCCTCTGTTTTCCTCACCCCTGTGTTGTTGGCACTAAACACAGCGTTGGGCACCAAGGACACATCCAGTAAATATTGTGAATTAATGAAAGGCCTAACTAAGGATCACGTCTTGTTTGTCTTGACTCCTAGATCTTAGGCAGGTATGACAGAATGCAGCTGGGCAGTTGCATGAACTGGGCCACCTATGCATGACCCTGCTAACTAGAAATGTGAGAGAATGGAGCTGTATTTATTTGTCCCATTTGGCATTTAGTTTTCCAACAGTTTCTTTAAAACCACCAAATTTCGAAGTTTAACTTCAATTATCCCCTGAAGTAAAGGAAGAAGGTAGATTTCGTTGATGGGATAATAGGAAGAAGATTTGCCAAACATACCTTTTTACTAAGTAATGTTGTCATGGGCAGTTACAGAGTCAAGGACTTTGGAGGTGCAAATGACTTTAGAAATCACCTAAATCCTACAGCATTTATGTGGCTGCTCCAAAGACACATACATGGTTGTCACTCAAGACTGGAATGAGAACCATATCCCTGAGTTCCCAGACTGGCACCGTTTCCTGACCGAGATTGAGACTGAAGACTAAGGACTGCCTGCATTCTACAAGACCACCTTATTTCTCGTGGTACTTCCTTGAAATGTAAGTTTATAAAGTTTATGCAGTAAAACCTCATTAATATGGACACCTATAATAATGTATCCAACCTGAACTCACTTGTTACACAATTAGCAGAAACAGGTATGGTTAAGAACTAAAATCGCTAACATTTAAACTCAATTTACATATCAGACTGAGTGCCTACAAAATGTTAGAATAAGTGAGGTTTTACTGGGTATATAACAAACAAACCACAAGCAAACAGATAAAGGACATTTTTGGATTGTTTTAAAATGTTTCCAGAAGCCCATGTGCTAATCCAGAACTTCGAGATGACAGAAGATACTTACCACTGCCAGCATTACTCTCTCTCTTGCCCCGGGAACCTCCACTGCCATCTCTGCCAGACTTAATGCGCTGAAACAAGAAGATGTGTTTAAAAGAATAACTGATATCACTTCAAAGCTGAATATAAGTAAACGTTGATTTTTAAATAGTGTTACTATGTAACTCTGAAGACTTACTTCTATTTCCTGAAAGCTGGGGTCAAACTGTTACCTGAGTTGGTTCTCCAGAAATAAAAACTACATTGTTTTGTAAATCAAAGATTCAACGTTGGCCTTCCCATGTACTGAGTGACCTGTCCATGTCACACACTCAAATAGCACTCACACTTCAAACTACTGTGTAACCTCTGTTTATAGAAACATCCTAAAAACCAAATATTCTCTTACTGTGAAATTCAGGTTTAGACACAGTTGTTATGAAGGGCTTGGGTGGAAGAAAAGAGAATCTATATAAAGGCTATTTCCTGCATTGGTCCTACTCTACAATGATTGGACCTAAACCAGTACAGGGGAAAAAAGCAAACTAGCTTTTTTTTTTTTTTTTTTTTAAGATTTTATTTCATTATTTTTAGAAAGAGGGGAAGGGAGAGAGGCAGAGAGGGAGAGAGAGATCAATGTATGGTTGCGTTTCACCTGCCTCCAGCCATAGACCTGACTGGAGACCTGGCCTGCAACCTGGCCATGTGCCCTGGCTGGGGAACCGAACCTGCGACCTTTGGGTTCGCAGGCCGGCACCTTATCCCCTGTGCCACCAGCAAGGGCTCAAACTAGCTTTTTAAATTTAACTTCTACAATAAATGCATTATTAAAAGTTCAGAAATGCCTGATTTGTTCTACTTTCTTAGATACAAACTCACCCTTAAAACACAAGAAATAGCTCCAAGCTGTGACATTCTGTGGTTTCTTTTTACTTTTACTGTTAATGTTTTGTTTCAGTGTTAGAATTTTTGTATCAACACTGAACCTGTCTCAGTCACATTGCAATATCATTTAGATACAGGGTAGTGAACGAAACACACAGCTTCTGATAAATATTTTCTGTACAATTGAATCAAATATTTTAATACAGGTTGATATCTATAGAAATGTAATTTTGTATTTAATTCAAAGGACAAATGACTTATTCACTCAGTGCTGACAACTCCCCAGATATTAATAAGTATACCAGGTCATGGATGAGATTATTGATATTGTGGTCTGCTGGGATGAAAAGCATTCCCTTCAACAATTCAAGACTTATTTCTATAAAATGAAACATTCTCCTAAAAGTTACAATTTTAAAATATGGAAAAAATGCTCATTTTGTTCCATTAAAAGAAAGAAACCTTCCTTGAAACCCCCCTCTTCCCTTGCCTTTATAAACAAATTTTTAAAAATTCGGATAAAAAATCTTAAACATCAATAATCAGATTTTAGTTCACAATTCAGTTTTCATCTGTCCATAGATTAATCATCTCCAGAGTATCTAAAAGACAATGCTAACATCATCAAGCTCATAAAGACAAATGTACACATAACTTGACATTTTTCTAATGAAGTGTGAGCTAAAGCCTTGCATCCTACTTAAGTAACCCTAAATTTGGGACAAACATAGAAAGGTGAGCGCATTTTATGATGGCTACTTACTTTACCCCAGTACCCTGTGTTTTGCTCTACTGGACCGAAAAACAAAAACAAAAACAAAACAGTGGGTAGGGGTGACATAATAAATCTAACAAGCTCAGGAGAGAGGCCTTCATGGTGGCCTTACAAATATAAGAGACCAAAGTAACCATAAAGGATGATCTGAGATTAAAACTTTCTAACTAAAAGCAGTTCATGGCAGATAGTCATGTCCTAGGTGGGTATTTTCCCTGACAAGTCAATCTTTACCTTAATTGAGCCTCTCTGTTATCTTTATGCATCTACAATAACACACCTTTGGAATGTCAAGGTAATTTCCTTTTTTCCTGGACTCCTCAGACCACAACCACTGTACCAGAACAGAGACCACAAATTCCCTCATTGTTGCTATTATTAACTGTTAACTCTCCTATACACCTATGTGAAAGAAGTGTCTAATTAGCTTTACTTTTTATCCAATCCCAGAGAGTGTCCCCCAACTCTTGCTTCTCCCACCTTCCTAATCTATCACCAATAGATTTCATGTAACCCTCTTACATCTTCTCCTTTGATTCTGATGTATAAAATAAGTGGTAAAGCTGTCATTTTCCAGAGCATTTTTGGAGTCTGTTGAGATTTTGTTTCCTGGCAATTGTCATTTGGCTCAAATAAACTTATAAAAGTCCTTACAGGTTTGAACGTTTCTTATGCTGACACTCATCTAGAATTGTCCAATATTTTGCTTCTAACCCATCTTTTCCTAGTCCATTCCTTTACACCCTTACTTTTTCTTCCAGCCTGAAATCACCCCACCACTGTGAGTACATCCATGTCAGGCCTCCCCAGTACCTGGCCTGGCTTCTCATCTTTTTGCTTCACTCACCAGAGGGACCTAAACCCTGGTTGATTCAATGAGTATCTGTTCCTCTTCCTAGATACTGATAAGCACCCTGTAGCCTCCATGTGCCTCCCACTGCTGGCTCAGGATCCCCATCAGCCTTACTTCGGGCAACTGTGCCTCTTGCCATAGGACACCCTCCTTCTGCCTGCTCTGTCCTCTGAGGCTCAGTTCCACTTTTGCCTCCCCAGGAGACTGCCCTGGTGTCCTGGGTGGGCCTCACTGAAGGTGCTCACCAGCACCCACACACCCTGCACTCATGCTCAGGCCCAGCTTCGGTCTTCCTTCACCTCCTCTACTGGACACAGAATGTGGGTTCTTATCCTCTTACAACTGCATGAATGCCTATTGCCATTGAGAGTCAATGAATTCTAGTACAGTGGACCTTGTGTACCAACAGCTATCTTAGCTGTAGCCATGACCTATCTCATGGGGAAGTTATAGAGATGGCAATTTCAAAAGTGAAACCAAACATTTATCAGAACATTACTTTGATAAGATTTTAAGTTCAAAGAAGTATAAATTTATCAAGACTCAGTTCATTTTTCTTCTCTCTCACCATCTACACTATCAAGGAATGATCACAAGTGTTTCCATCCTCATTTAAGCCCTCGAGGAACACAGTCTCTGCAGTGGTGCCCCCACAAGGTCACAGGGTGCTGGCTCCTGGACCCAGAACCCGGGGCCCATGGGTATTCCACAGTGGCCCTGGGAGCCCAGAGGGACTAAGGGAGCCAGGAGAGGGCAGTTGCAGAGCCACTGCTAAGGCAAAGGGAAAACTGAAAAGTGTTCATATATTTATCAATACAGGGATAATCAATTTCAGGGTGATTTTAGCTGCATGAATGGAAAAAGGCAAAGTTAGACTGGTTTGATGTGGGGCTGGGATGTGAGAAGGACCAAGTAGATCTTCAGCAGGGAGGAGAGAAAAATGGCAGTGGAACAAGACCCCAGTTTTGCAGGACATTTAGTTTATAATCTGGAGAAAGAACAAAATCTATGAAAATAAAATAGCTCCAACAATAAAAATGTATTTATAGGGGCCAAGGCAAGTGTGTACCTGAAGCTGAAGCTGAAGCTCTATCCATCACAGTCAATGTGCTGGTGGCCAGTGCTGTGCCCAGGGCACACAGGGCAGACTGCTTTCTGTGGCTCTCAGGTCACTAGGCCACAGGCTCCTGGAGGACCCTGTCTCACAGTGACACACCTGATACATGACTCACATCAGATGTAGCACAAACATTTCTTTTCCACTAACTTTACCCTCTACTTTGTATTTATAAGCAAAACATAAAAGAGAAAACTTCAGGAAAATGTTTCTTTGATATAAGATGCAATGAGGAGTACTAAGAATAACAAGCTCGAAGGAAAGATATTAAAAAGAAGCTATAATAAAAGAAGCTATCTAAATGACACTGGGTTTAATAGAATACAATGAGAACAGCGATGAAATATTACCAAAGAGGATTCATTAAATTATAGGGAGTCATTACTAATTTGGGTAATTAGGTAAGGTAAACATTGGATAATCTAAATGCATCCATGATAACTCATATACAAGTTTACTAAAGTATTCTTAATTAAAGCATTAGGGAATTCTTTTAGTGATTAAAATATAAAAATTAGAGGTCAGGTCTATGAGAGGAATAGATGAAAGTTGATGATGTTCAATGAATACATAAATATTTTGATGTAAGAAGAACCAAGTTGGCTAAGTAGTAATTAGAAAGAAAAAGCAGTTAAAAAAAATAAGACATTGATATTGTTTCCTGTTTTTTTTTAAGAGATTTTCTTTTGTAAGATTTTATTTATTATTTTTCAGAGAGGGGAAGGGAGAGAGACAGACAGCGAGAGAGAGACATCAATGTATGGTTGCCTTTCACGTGCCTCCAGTTTCAGATCTGGCTGGAGACCTGGGTTGCAATCTGGTTATGTGCCCTGGCTGGGAATCGAACCAGCGACCTTTGGGTTTACAGGCCAGTACCTTATCCACTGTGCTATCAGCCAGGGTGAAAAAGCAGTTTTGAACAGATTCATATGTTTATTTGTAATAGTTAAATTCATTAACATTTGAATATTAGTCCACAGTAGTTAGATGAAAAGCAAAAGTATAATATCACAGAGTGAGAAAGCAATAAGGGAAAGGGGAAAAGGGGTGGGATGAAAGTCAACAGGAGAGAGGGAGCAAAAGTAAAGGTGAGGTCCAGTAATGACCCAAGAGAGGATTTATAATGGCTCAACTAAGAGACAACTCAGTAAATAAAAAATTAAGTGTAAACTATAATAAATTACATGAAAGCAATTCTAATCTCTATAAAGGATAAATACAAGGTCTGTCCAGAAAACGTCCAGCCACTTGTAATATGAGAACGGTTTGTTGAACACCAATATAACCTGGCAGCCGAGGAGTGGACTGGAACGCACATGTGTGAACAATGATGATTTCACTGTGCTAGTCAGTGGGGATAGTAGATGCCCTTCAGTTAGCATGTGTACTGTGTGGCCCTCACGTTCAAAATGACTTATCAAGTAGAGCAACAAATCTGCATCCAATTTTGCATTCAGTTGAACATTCCTTTACAGAAGCTATGTGGATGATTCAGTAGCTTTCAGGGACAATGCAATAAGTGCAGCACAAAAAGAGGTGTGACACCATGTAATAATTACAATATTATTGACTCTATTTCCCATGCTGTACTTTACATCCCCTTGACTATTCTGTAACAATCAATGCATACTTATTAATCCCTTCACCTTTTTCACCCATCCGCCCATCTGGTGACTGTCAAAATATTTCCTGTATTTATGAGTTTATTTCTTTTCTGCTTGTTCATTTGTTGTTTTAGATTACACATATAAGTGAAATCACATTTGTCTTCCTGTCTGACTTATTTCACTCAGCACTACTTCCTCTAAGTCCATCCATGTTGCTGCAGATGACAAGATTTCATAGATCTTATTCTTTTTTTTTTTTTTTTTTAAGATTTTTATTTCATTATTTTTAGAGAGAGGAGAAGGGAGAGAGGCAGAGAGGGAGAAAGACATCAATGTATAGTTGTGTTTCACCTGCCTCCAGCCACAGACCTGACTGGAGACCTGGTTTGCAACCTGGTTATGTGCCCTGGCTGGGGAGTCGAACCTGTGCCCCTGGGTTTGCAGGCCGGTGCCTTATCCATGGTAGCAACCAGCCAGGGCCAGATCTTATTCTTTTTATGGCTGACTCATATTCTATTGTATATATGCACCATTTCTTCTTTATCCATCTACCTATTGATGGACAGTTAGGTTGCTACCAGATCTTTGCTAGTGTAAATAATTCTGCAATGTACAGATACATATTTCATTTTGATTTAGTGTTTAAGGTATCTTCAGATAAATACACAGAATGTGGAATTGTTGGGTCCTTCCTTGTCTCTTGTTGATTATATAGCTATTGTTTTAAAGCTATTTTGTCTCATATTGGTATTGCTATCCCAGCTTTTGTCTATTTCCATTTTCATTAATAATCTTTTTCCATTCCTTTACTTTCAGTCTGTATATCTTTTGATCTGAAATGAGTCTCTTGTACACAGTATATATGCATCTTGTTTTGTTATCCATTCAGATACTTTATGTCATTTGAATGGAGTATTTAATCCATTTGCATTTAAAGTAATTAATGACATATATGTACTTATAGCTATTTTATTATTCATATTTTAGCATCTTCTTCCTTCTTCTTAAAGAAGTCCCTTTAAAATTTCTTTTTTAAAGTATATTTTATTGATTATGTTGTTACAGTGGTCACATTTTTTCCCCTTTGCTACCAACCACTGGTACCTCTTTCCTTCCAACAATCCCTCCCCCTTACTCCATGTCCATTGGTCATGCATGTAAGTTTTTTGGCTTCATGTTTTCCTATACTATTCTTTTTTTTAAAAAAGATTTTATTTATTATTTTTAGAAAGAGGGGAAGGGAGAGAGGCAGAGAGGAAGAGAGACATCAAGGTATGGTTGCTTTTCACCTGCCTCAAGCTACAGACCTGGCTGGAGACCTGGGTTGCAACCTGATTATGTGCCCTGGCTGGGAATCAAACCAGCGACCTTTGGGTTCATAGGCTGGCTCCTTATCCACTGAGCCACCAGCCAGGGCTCCTATACTATTCTTAACATCCCTGTCTATTTTGTTCCTACCAGTTATGCTTCTTAATCCCTGCACCATATTCCCCTTGCTTCCCCTTTCCCCTCTCAGCTGAAAACCTTCCAAATGATCCCCATACCTATGATTCTGTCCCTGTTCTGGTTGTTTGCTTAGTTGGCTGTTGTTTTTGTTTTTATTTTTTAGATTCAGTTATTGATAGTTATGATTTCTTATCATTTTATTTTTCATAGTTTTGATCTTTCTTTTTTCTTAAATAAGTCCCTTTTACATTGTATGTAATAATGGCTTGGTACTGATGAATTCCTTTAGCTTTACTTTGTCTGGGAAGCACTTTACCTGTTCATCAATTCTAAATGACAGCTTTGATGAGTGGGGTAATCTTGGTTATAGATAACTATAGATACTTCTTGCTAGTCCCTTCTTGCCTGCAAAGTTTCTTTTGAGAAGTCAGCTGAAAGTCTTATGGGTACTCCTTTGTAGGTGACTCTCTCCTTTTCTCTTGCTGCTTAAATATTCTTTATCTTTAACCTTTGGCATTTTAATTACGATGTGTTTTGATGTGGTCCTCTTTGTATCCAACTTGTTTTGGACTCTATGCTTTCTGGACTTGTATGTCTATTTCCCTTGGCCAAATTAGGGAAAATTTCTTTCATTATATTTTCGAATAAGCTTTCAATTTCTTGTTCCTTTTCTTCTCCTTCTGGAACCCTTATAATTCGGATGTTGGTACATTTAAAGTTGTCCCAGCCCTGGTTGGTGGCACAGTGGATAAGGCACCAGCCTGAGAGCCCAAAGGTTGCCGGTTTGATTTCCCAGCCAGGGCACATCATCAGGTTGTAAGCCAAGTCTCCAGCCAGATCTGTAGCTGGCAGGTAAAAGACAACCATTCATTGATCTCTCTCTCCCTCTCTGCCTCTCTCTCTACCCTTCTCTCTAAAAATAATAAATAAAATCTTAAAAAAAAAAAAAAAGAAAAAAAAAAGTTGTCCCAGAGGTTCCTAATCCTCTCCTAGTTTTTCTCATTTCTTGTTTTTCTTTCTATTCCAGGTGAATGTTTATTTCACCCTTTTGTTCCAAATCACTGATCTGAATCCCAGCTTCCTTCCCATCACTGTGGATTCCCTGTATATTTCTCTTTATTTCACTTTATTTAGCCTTCATTTCTTTCTTTATTTTGTTTTGTGGCTGAACTCAATCGTTTTTCTGATTATCCTGATCACCAGTGTTTTGAACTATGCATCTGATAGGTTGGCTATCTCTGTTTCATTTTGTTCTTTTTCTTGAGTTTGTTTTATTTTTTCATTTGGGCCATATTTCTTTGCCTCCTCAATTTAACAGCCTCCCTGTGTTTGTTTATGTATATTGGGTAGAGCTGTTTGACTCTGTGCCTTGATAGTATGGCCTAATGTAGTTGGTATCCTGTAGGTCCATTGACACAGCTTCCCTCATCACTCAGGCTGGGTACTTGATGTGCATCTTTTGAGTGGGCTGTGTACATCCTATTCTTGTTGTTTAGTCTTGGTTGTTGTCGGCAAATCAAGGAGATTGATTAACCCAGGCCAGTCAGCTGTAAGGACTGACTCTGATCACTGACCACCAACTTCGACCTTTGTGGAGGATCAGCTGTGCAGGTGTGGGATGTGGTGTAGCTGTTCACTGGGTGCACTAGCCCTGGGGTTTTCTAGGTGATGTAGGCCAAAGTCAGCCCTAACCTGTGTTTGCCCAAGTCACCCTGCCTGAGCTATAAAGTAATCTGAGATGGCTGCTATTTGTGCTGGACTTGGAGATTCCCGTGAGAAGCCAAACTATGAATCTAAATTGCCTGCGCTAGTGCTGGGCGTGGGGCTCACTGAAGCCAGCTGTTGCTTGTTTGATAGGATTTAGGAAGTTGTGATACAAGAGTCAAGACAATTCGTGTGGAAAAACAACTTGTGTGGGCCTGTAAATTGGGTGGGGTGGACTCTCTGGGCATCTCCAAGGCAGGTCAAACAGTGTTAGCCAGCTTGATGGAGTTTCAGATGTGGCACCAGCTTGTTGGCCCTGCGGCAAAAGGGTTTAGAAGAGACAACGGCCTCTGCTTGCCTTAATACCAAACACTTCAGTTTCTCCCTGTATACCACTAGTGCCTTTCAAGCTGCTACCCTGGTGCTGGAGCTCAGAAGGAGTGAGTCTGGGTAGGTGAGTCTGTGTGTTGGTTTTTTAAGGGGAACTGCTTGGGGCTCCAGCAGTTTCTTCCACTGACTCAATCCCTTTGGTTTTTGCAGCCAGAAGTTGTGGGAACTCACCTTTCTGGCACTGGATCCCTGGTCTCAGGGGTCTGTCTGGTTTGGGGCTGGGCTCCTCACTCCTGAAATATTCCTCCCAAATTTTTATCTACCATATGTCTGTAAAATTACTTAATAAATTGTCAGATGAAGCCTTTAGAAAAAAAAATTACTTAATAAATTAATTTGTATGGTGCAAAATTACAATTATTTGTCTATCAGTATGGTCCACTAAAGCTATATTGAGTCTATTGAACTTCCCCCTGTTTGGAACTCACTTTTGACAGAACTTGATCTTAAACTAAGGTTTTAGTTATTCTTTTCTCTTTTTATGCCAGAGAAGGAAAAAAATTTCAACTTCATTTTACTGATAGAAGCTCCAACATCACTCAGCTGCACTACAGAAGGCTGACATTTTAAAAATTAACAGACAGCAGTTTTTGGCTCAAATGAGATACCTGGTCCTTTATTTCTTTCTTTTTCTCCAATCTCTTGAGTTTTGTTGCATATTCTTGAACTTCTTTTAATCCAATATCTGTGCAGAGACGAACCAAGAAACGTAGACCTAAATTGTGAAAAACATACTTAGAAAAGTATATGTGCACAGTGTTGAAAGTACAACAAATTATTAATCTGTTTTTTGGGACACAGGAACAATGCTCACAGTGTTTCTCTCTTGAAAAATGTGTTACAGAACTGTAAACTTGAAACTTTCATAGTTTTATTAAGACATGGCTCCCCAATAAATTAAGTCCGTTTTTAAAAAAGTACCTGCACTCTGTATTCTCCAGATCTGGAAGGACAGACTTCCCTGAAAGGGGTTTAGAGGGACCCTCTTCACCATCCTGTCCATACCACCTATATCAGAGCCCTTCCCATAGTATGCTCTACCTCCCTGTCTGCTTTTCCTTCATGGTACTTGCAACTACTGACATATTCTATGAATGTGTTGCCTTTGTTTTTCCACTAGCAAGTTCCATGAGAACAGGGACGTTCATCTGCTTTGTTTTGTGCTCAAGTGCTAACCAACACAGTAGTCACTCCATATGAATTTGTAAATAAACGATCTATTCATGACCATTAATGTTTTGCAAAGTAACAATACTACAATAATTTAAAATGTCAAATATCATCATGTAAATTGACTATGTGTGCATTAATTCATAATAAAGTAATTTATATTTTCTACAAATAGTACACAACTATTCCTCATATATCCATCTTTAGAAAGAGTGACTTAGGATTATTTAATGTAAAATAAAAATTAATTGTTTTCAGCAGATGTCTTCTGAAATTTAGTATTCATCTGTAACTCCACACAGCAGGTCAATTTTTGATAGATGAAGAATATATTTTAAGACTGAATTATCCTGTTAGCTTCACCATAAAACTACTCTGCTCAAAACAAGACATTCCATGGGTGCAAATGGTTTCCTAAGACTATAGTTAGTGTATACTATTGATATCTGTTTTGAAAATTATGCATGTCAAAGTCATCTTGGACATTCCCTGTGACACAGGTAAACATTCATTTAATTTTTAGAGTGAATCTTAAATTCTCTATAAAGAAAAGAAATTTGGCATTGCTTGTAGACAACCCCTTTACTGGTCCAGTGCCGAGGTGCTCTGGTTACTGCAGTGGCTCCCAACAGGCAGCAATCCTGCCCCCAGAAGACACCTGCAAGTGTCTGGGGACATTTCTGTTTTTCATAACAATAGTGTGGGGATTGGGGGGAAGTTAATGCTACTGTCATCCAGCAGGCAGGGGCCAGGGTGCTGCTAAAACACTTGGTAATCCACAGGACCCAGAATGGTCCAGTTCCAAGCTGATTTTTGGGTTCATCAATTCCACAAAAAATACCACTGCTTTCTCTCATTTAACCTCTAATGAACCAGTTTTCTAATGTGAGATTGAGAATAAAATAAAAGGCTTTAAATTAGGAAGTAGGAAAAATGAGATAACTGGGTCCACTACAAATCTACTGAAAATCTCTATAGAAAATGCTATAAATCTGTACTTTTTGAAGGTGTGACAGGAAATCCCCCCAGGTAGCTTGTATCATCATAACTGGCTCTGGGAACTACTGCAGCAGGTTAATTAGTCTGCTCCAAGTATCACTAAAAACTCCTTGCTCCTAAGCTACCAGCAAGGGTGTAGTTCTAAGCCATCTGCTGCTGGGCTTCTATAAAAACCCAAGTGAGGAAACTGTTAGTTAAGAACTGGGCAGTACAGTACCTCTAATCCCAGGGTCAGGCTGGGATACTGGGAAACTTGGGTCAGAAAAGACTATTTTTACTGAATTGCAATGTGTTGTTTCATGCTCATTATCATTGCGGAACAAAATTAAAAACAGTATTTCCAAGAATGTTATTTTATTTGCTATAGGGATTTTTTTTTGTTTTTGTTTTTGTTTTTAAGATTTTATTATTTTTAGAAAGAGGGGAAGAGAGAGAGGGAGAGAGACATCAATATATGGTTGCTTTTCACCTGCCTCCAGCCACAGATCTGACTGGAGACCTGGCTTGCAACCTAGTTATGTTGCCCTGGCTGGGAATCGAACCTTCGACTTTTGGGTTCACAGGCCGGCACCTTATCCATATAGGGATGTTTTAAAGTGAGTAGCTGCAATATCTTTCGATGACTTGATCTACTATATCTCTGTGTCTTAACATGAAAGAATTAGAAGTTGAAAAATGTTTTTTCTTCCCAAGGATTTGCTTTTTATATCCTCATAAACAGTAAAGATTATACAATAGATTGTTTTTTACCTCTTTCCCTTAGCTGCAAGGCTATTCAGGGACAAATGTATAGTTTAGTGGGGATATAAAGAAAATGCATATAATTATTTCACATTTTTCTTGATCCTGATTTGTTATTACTGTAATATTTCACATTGCTATTTTAAGTTACATCAAATTCACTATATATCAAGATGGGGAATATAGATTGGTTTACTATTAAAAAGAATTCAGTGGTATATCCATCAACAATTAAATTCTATAAAAATTTGTACTTGTATTAGTCAAATTCTATGACCCTATAAACTCCTCTTTAAACATATGTACCACAAGTATAGGTTGGTATCTACGTATGTATGCAATTACTGTAGCAAATGTAAAATAGGACATAAAATGTGAGAATATGTACTTTTAAAGTTACAAAATGTAATCTCACTTACATTCAACATTTTCTGGAAATTTTCTGTGAATATCTTTATAAGTATCTAATGCTTTTTGGTAGTTGCCTACAAATAAAAAAAGAAACACATTAGCAGATTATAGAAATGAAAAGGATTCAGCAAAACATTAATTTTAATCCAATACACTGGCACTACTTAATTGGTTTAGCAGTAACATGTTCGTGTTTGCCACAAGTATGTGTAACAGTTCTTAACATAACTTCTCAAAGAAAGTGTACAGATAAAATAAAATTGAAAATGGTTGGAGCATAAGGAAATGGAGGATGGTTAAAATTTAGCTCTACTACTTAAATAAATGTTAGTGGTAAAAAATTAAGATTCATTCAATTTCATAAAGATTAAAAATTATTTCAAGTGAAAAATTTTAAATAATTTACATGGTAAACTAATAACTTCAATGCTATTCACTTAGAAAAAATAAAAATAACATTTTTGCAATTTTCATTTTGAAACATTAAAATGTTTGTGGAAAACATTTTGTCATGTAATGAAATAACTGAGAGCTTCATAAAACAGCAAAGAATAGAAAAGATAAACTTTAGGTCGAAGGTCTTGGCTAAAATCTCAGTGAGCTATGAATCTCTGGGCCTTTAGCAGGCATGGCCATAATAACCTTAAAGAGTTGCTTTGAGAATTAAATCAAATAGATGGGAAGCATCTAACTCATAGCAGGTACTTAATAAATGTTAGTTTCTCTTCTAAACTGCCCTTCAATAACTCAAGAAGGTTTATGTCTTTAAATTATTCAGAATACTCCATATACATACACTCTACATATGACTGACATGGAAACGAAAAGAGGCAATCAGAACAAAGTTGAGGTAAATAAAGTATATACAGTGTAATTATGTTGTGCGTTATCCAATGGGACACAAGTCTCATTAAAGATTAACACTCTCAATGATTTGAAGACAACATTGAGTATGTATTTTGATGCTATAATGAGGGAGCTCACAGAGGTCCATCCAGAAAGACACTACTGCACTGGGCAAGAACACCCTGTTAACATTGACAACAAATGCTTCCCTGGGATTGAGGAGTTTCTTTTTTCCTGGGTCATTTATATACTTTGCAAGAGGGATCCTGCTTAATCTGATACTTTTACATCATTCATTTCAGTTCACCAAAAACTATTAACATCACTACCCTTCAGGACAGAGATTGGCAGTACAGGATGTAACAAAGCAGTTGCTGGAAGTACAAGTGACGATACCTAACTATAGCTGGTATTATAAAGAGGCCCAGGGCTCCCTTCCTGGGCCTGCCTTATGCTTGGAAGTGGAGGAAGTCTCATTAATGTGGCTATGCACATAGGATATTTAGAATTAGGTGACAGAAAATGAAATATAAATTGATGTGTACAGAATGCTTATGCAAATGATTACACATTCACTTTGAGAGATGATAATTCTGTTTTTAATAGTGGTGTTGGAATACATGACTAAGCATAACTGTTTCCTGTTTGTAGTAATTATGTTTTTCATGTAATGCTTCAAATATGTGTAGTTATCAAAGTTAATATTGTAATAAACAAATAAGCAATTGGAACACATTTTATGCACAATTACCTAAATGAGAAAAAAAGCAAAACATAATCAAAATAAATATGATAAAAGCAATTTTACCACTTCTCCTGAAACAACTAGCTACCATCAGCTGCCATTTCACCTGTGTGGGCCTATAAAAGAAACAAATGATATAAAATTAGAGTGGAAATAAAAATAATCTCAGGCAGTCAAAAAGATTTATAAAGCTGCAGATCTATACTACCTTTCTTCTATTTTTGACCTTTCTTAGATCTTTATTATTGAAAAGAGCATGTATACAATTTCTTTCATTATCATCTATTGTATTTATATAAATGTGAGTCCTTCAACCTGCCCTGGCTGGGTGACCCAGTTAGTTGGAGCATCATCCTGTACAACAAAAGGCCACAGTTCGATTCCTGGTCAGGGCACAATCCTAGGTTTTGGGTCCAATCCCTGGTCAGAGAGTGTATGGGAGACAACTGAGAGATGTCTCTTTCTCTTTCCCTCTCTCTCTCAAAAATCAATAAACATATCTTCTAGTGAGGATTTAAAAAAATCCTTCAATCTAGTCCACACCATCATTTAGGCATTTAGGCATTTTTATGAGAACCATTAACCTGCTTTTTAAAAAAGTCCTGACCAAGGATATGTTTATTGATTTTAGAAAGAGAGCAAGGAGGGTGGGAGGAGACACAAACACACATCAATGTGAAAGAAACAGATTGGTTGCCTCCCATATGAGTCCCTACTGAGGATGAAACCAGCAACCTAGGCATGTGCCCTGACTGGGATCAAACCTGCAATCCTTTGGTGTATGGGACAATGCTCTAACCAACAGAGCCACCTGGCCAGGGCACCACTGCATTCTGTTTTAAACATTATTACTTTTGCCATAATCTCATACTTACGTTTGTAAATTTGGGCTTAGGCTTGCAAATTTAGTACCTAAAAGGCAATTTTTGACTCTGTTTGAATCATTAGGCTTCAACTAAAAAGATAATAGAAAAATTTCTATTCATTCCATTTCCCCTTAAAAGAGATTTTGTAAAATAACCATAACCAGGATTTCTAAAGACTGCTATTAGAAACATATAAGAATACAGGTGTTTTACCTCCTTGGTTAAATTTATTCCTAGGTACCTTATTTTTATTTGTTGAAACAGTAAATGGGATTATTTTCTTAGTTTCTCTTTCTGATAGTTCATGATTTCTTTTTATCTTTTTTTTAAAGGATTTTATTTTTAGAGCAATGGGTAGGGAAGGAGAAAGAGAGGGAGAGAAATACTCTTGTACAAGAGAAACGCTGACTGGTTGTCTCTCACAAGCCCCCAACCAGAGATCTGGCTGATTACCCAGGCATGTGCCCTGATCAGGAATCAAACCAGCAACTTTTTGGTGTGGGATGATGCCCAACCCACTAAGCCACACCAGTCAGGGCGTCACTGATTTCTGGCTACTTTGCCAAATTCATTTATTGGATCTAACAGTTTTTGTTGGAGTATTATGGGTTTTCTATGTACAATTATCATGTCATTTGTGAAAAATGACGGTTTTACTCTCTTGTTTCCAAGTTGGATTCCTTTTATTTCTTGTCTATTGCTGTGGCTAGGACTTCTAGTACTATGTTGGAGTGGTGACAGCAGGCATCCCTGTCTTGTTCCTGATATTAAGGGAAATGCTTTTAGTTTTTACCTGGCTATGATGTTGGCTGTAAGTTTGCCATATGTGACCTCTATTAAAATGAGGTATGATCCTTCTATCCTGATTTTGTAGATTTTTTTTTTTAAATCATAAATAGGCACTAGGTTTTTATCAAATGCTTTTTCTGCATCTACTGTTATGATGTGATTTTTCTCTTTGTGATGTATTGCATTTATTATTTTCAAAATATTGTTTTGATTATACTATTACATTTGCCCCGATTTTATCCCCTCCAACCAGCATCCCCTCTCCCTCAGGCAATCCCCATACCTTTGTTCACATCCATGGGTCATACATATAAGTTCTTTGGCTTCTCCATTTCCTATACTGTACTTTACATCCTCATGTCTACTCTGTAACTATTAATTTGTGCTTCTTAATCTCTACCTTTTCATCTGTTCCCTCAATAACCTCTCCCATCTGGCAGCAATCAAACTGTTCTATATATCTATGATTCTCTTTCTGTTCTGCTTAGTTCTTTAGATTCAATTATTGATAGATTTATTACCATTTTATTATTCATAGTTTTGATCTTTTTCTTAAATATGTCCCTTTAACATTTTATGTAATGGTTTGCTGATGAACTCATTTAGCCTTTTCTTTTCTGGGAAGCTGCCCTTCCATCTGAAATGACAGCTTTGCTGGACAGTGTTACCTTGGATGTAGGTCCTTCCTTTTTATTTGGCAAAAAGAGGGTGTAAAGTATCACCTAACAAGGCCTAGGTTTGCAAACAGGAGGCACCTACCTGGAATTCCAATTGAAAAAAGGCACTAGGATCTTTATGGCTGAATGAAAACAAGCCATTGCTCTGATAAAAATCCCAGAGAACCAGAGATAGCTTCATGGACTCTTAGGGAGCACAGGGTTTTGCTGAATTTGGAATCCATACTTTGCCCTGATAGCAAAACCACTGCATAATTCTTTGAAAGGACTAGACTCTGAACCCCTTGAATGGATGAGAGACTGTCAGGCAGTATTTGGCACCTTGAAAGAAAAACTAGTTTTGGCCCCAGCAGCATGATTGCACAATTTACAGAAACCTTTCAAATTACACATTCATGAAAGCAAAGGAATTGGACTTGGGGTACTAACCCCAGGCCTTGGGAAATAACCCTCCACCTGCAACCGAGTTCTCAAAGATACTCATAGGCCTGTGTGAGGACTGGCAAGCTGACTACATAGATGCCTAAAACCAAAAGAAACTCTAAATTTTTATTAGATTTTGTAGACACCTTTTACAGATGTATAGAGGCATATCACACCAGAATTGAGAAGACAACTAAGGTAGCAAAACTATTCAAAGAAATAATCATCACTAGGTTTGGACTTTCTCACTGCATTCAAAGTGACAATGGACCATAGCTCGCTTCAGAAATCTCCCAGAAGGTAGGATAGGCACTATATATTCAATGGAAACTACATGCATCTTGGAGACTCCAATCTACAGGGAGACAGGATATACACAACACAACAAAGACCCTGGTTAAAATATGCCAGGAAAAACATTTGAAATGGAAGCAGGCACTTTCTATTGCCTTGTTCTCGATTAGGGTAGTGCCCCAAAGAGGGCTTAAATTTGAAATAGTTTATGAAAGACCCTTCAGAATTTTTGTTTTAGGAATACCCTTTTGATTAAGAACATGAATCAAAA
Source organism: Noctilio leporinus (assembly GCA_004026585.1). Classification (NCBI taxonomy): domain Eukaryota; kingdom Metazoa; phylum Chordata; class Mammalia; order Chiroptera; family Noctilionidae; genus Noctilio; species Noctilio leporinus. Next base: position 167,605 of record PVIW01003372.1, read on the forward strand.
ATAAATATGTACAACATTTAGGGCACACACTAACAACTTTGTACAGGTTTGCTTATTACAGCTCTATTCCTGTTTGACAAGGCCTTATACCTGTTTCAGTCGGAGGCTAAATCTTCCTAAAGACCTGGAAGACTCAGGGTCTTGAACAGCAGTTAGCCAAGCAATGGACCAGTCCCTTTGGCATCCTGCTGACAAACATATTCTTCCCTGAAGGTCACAGGAATCAAGCCTTGAATCCACTGCACAGATTAGGCAGGTGGTGCCTGAGGAGGACTTGGATCTTGCTGCGGCTGATACTACAAGGGAAAGCTGGACGTGCATGCCTGTATTTAAAATTCCTCTTTCAGAAAGGGACAGTGCCTCCCAAAGCTAAGTGACAACAGTATTTTTTATTTCACTATTGTTTCCTGGCAATTGCTATACTTTTGCCCATGCCTTTGTCCACATTTCCCAGACAGTGGTCTCCTTTGCATACTTATCCCTCTGTTGAGTGTGCCCCCCAAAGCCCCACTCTGCTCAGGATTAGATCATGAGGATCCTTTAGTCTCTCCAGTTTCTGAATTCACTATCATTGCCCCTGCACTACTAGGCATGCAACTCACTGAATAACTGATTGCTTGTTTATACAATAAATCTCCCTTCATTGGGAAGCACCTCTTGAAATACGAAGCAGTCTATCAGACTTGCTTGTTCAGCAGTGTCATCTTCTAGGTACTGCATATGCTACTTTCCAAAGACAACAATCCTTCTCCCATGCATAAAGGATTCCCTCTATTCTTTTTTTTTTAAATTTTATTGTTGTTGTATTACATCCATCCCCTTTTTGCTCCCCTCTGTCCCCCTCCCCATCCACCCATTCCCCCCAAAGTCAATCCCACCTGTTGTCCATGTCCATGGTTCCTTTATACTGGGTTCTTGTCTAAGCTGCTCCCCTTCTTTGCCTCTGCCTCTCCCCTCCCCCCAAACCCCATTCCCCCTGACCACTGAAGGCCTATTCCTTGTATTCATATACTTGGTTCTGTTTTGCTTGTTGTTAGTTTTGCTCATTATTGTCCCGTAATGGGTGAGATCATATGATATTCTTAACTCCCTTCTTCCTTTAGTAGATGGCAGGAATCTCTGGACCTAGGAATAGGTAAGACTACACCCCTTGATAGCAGGAAGAAACTACAGAAGATGAGATTTCAATACAGAGTTCTGAAGAGGAAACTTGTTACTGTAGATGGTCAGAGTGCAGGCAGCTGGTGGCTGGGTGAGCATGGGCCCCGATAGCCACTTTGGAGGGGCAGGCTGAGTGGGAGATGCATAAAGGATGCAGGTGTCCCAAGGACTCCAACCAGGCCCCCTGGGTGTGTGGGCACCAGGGCCAACATCAGGAGATGAGCTGAGGGCTATGGCCTCTCTAGACTTCCTGATGGAGGTCCTCAGCAACCCCTTCCACTGACCCAGATACTGTAGGGATCACCAGAAAGTGTCTCCCAAGTGGCCAAGATGGTGGACAGGTGCAGGTTCTTACACTGGGTGTTCCAAAAGCTAGAAAGATGAATGGACAGAGCCCAAGAGTGCCATAACCTAGCAATATAATTAGTAGAAAATAGCCCTCCCCTCCTGAACTGAGCTTGGCCAGGAAGGGCATGTTCTTTCTGTTGGGAGTTCACCGTTCTATATTGTGGCACCTGAATAAACCTCTTTCCTTTTGCACCAGTACTGTCTCACAAGTCCAGCTTCAGTTGCGGCAGGCAGCTGAATCTGCATTTCTGTTACCAGTAAGCAAAGGGCATACGAAGAAAAGCAGCAGATTTCCCCTGAAAATCTCCAGAAATGTTGGAGAACTGAAATCGGCAGGGCTGAGAAGGGAGGGCAAGGAGGGCAACAGGAAGATAACTAGCAAGGTGACCAGAAAGCAGCTGCCCCGCTGCCCCAGGAGCTCTCAGGGATACTGTGGCCAGGGCTCAGGCTGGTTTGAGGTGAGAAATGAAAACTGGAGGATGAATTGGTGCTTCAGGATTCTTTGGGTATAGTCCAAGTAGTGAAATCACTGGATCAAAAGGCAGTTCCGTTTTTAGATTTTTAAGGAATCCCCCACACTGTTTTCCACAGTGGCTGCACCAGCCTGCATTCCCACCAACAGTGCACCAGGGTTCCCTTTGCCCCACATCCTCGCCAACACTTGTTGTTTGTTGATTTGTTGATGATTGCCATTCTGACAGGTGTGAGGTGGGATCTAATTGTGGTTTTAATTTGCATCTCTCTGATGACTAGTGGTGTTGAGCATTCTTTCATATGCCTCTGGGCCCTCTGTATATCTTCCTCAGTGAGTTGTCTGTTCAGGTCCTTTGCCCATTTTTTGATTGGGCTGTCTGTCTCCCTGGTGTTGAGTCACATTAGTTCTTTATATATTTTGGAGATCAAACAAGGGTCTGAGGTATCATTGGCAATTATGTTTTCCCATACAGTTGGTTCCCTTTGAATTTTGCTGATATTTTCTTTAGCTGAACAGAAACATTTCAATTTGATATAGTCCCATTTGTTGATTTGTTCTTTGATTTCCTTTGCCCTTGGTGAAGTATCAGTAAACATATTTCTGCGTAGGATATCCGAAAGTTTGCTGCCTATATTTTTCTCTAGGATCTTTATGGTGGCACTGCTTATGTTTAAATCCTTTATCCATCTTGACTTTATCCTGGTGTATGGTGTAAGTTGGTGGTCTAGTTTTATCTTTTTGCATCCTATGTACACATATGTTCATAGCAGCACTATTTACAATAGCCAAGTGCTGGAAACAGCCTAAGTGCCCATCAGTGGATGATTGGATCAAAAAACTTTGGTACATTTACACAATGAAATACTATACAGCAGAAAGAAAGAAGGAACTCCTACCCTTTGCAACAACATGGATGGAACTGGACAGTATTATGCATAGTGAAATAAGCCAGTCAGTGAAGGACAAATACCATATGATCTCATCCATTACAGGACAATAATGAACAAAACTAACAACAAGCAAAACAGAACCAAAT